>CM061066.1:131122952-131230009 GCA_030762895.1 Sophora flavescens
TAACACCATGTTTTTCCTATATTTATACACGCCAGTAAATACATATTTAAATGTATTTCTTTAGATTAAGCTCGAGAGGATGATTTTTAATTAAACTAAAATCATTTTTCTTGTGTTGTTATGTCGTATGAAGTCACGGTGAAATTTGGGTTGAAAATTGGACGGAAGTCGGTCTGCGTTTTCGCTTTGCTGATGCAAGTTTCTTGTGTAGAAAACCTAATTTTGACCCGTGAGCAGGACAATTAGTGTTTTTATTATGTTTCCTTGAACCTTGGTTATTTTGAAAATTTTAGTTCAAAATTAAAATATAATATTCCTTATCGGGAACGTCCGGACCCAGGAATTATGATCGAAATGCAACCAGTGTACGAAATGTTCGGAATTATGGAGCATAAAAAAGTGAGGAGACATGATGGAAGAAGCTATGAAACACTCAAGAAGTACAATCAACACACTTTCAAATTATAATATTATTCTAATCCAAAAGTCATTTCTCTCTGTTCTTCCATCAATCAGAAAGCATTAAACCACCGAGCTTTTTCAGCAAGCTCTCCCTCTTCTCTCCTTTTGCCGTGGACTTCCTCCCCCACATCTATACTATACCCCTTTCATTTTCACTTCATCATCTTCCTTCTTGAACCTCAATTAAACCTTCATCTTATTAACAAGCTAAAAAAAAATTTCAAGCTCTTACAGGCTTTAGTTTTATTCATCTTTTCTACTTAAGTTCCTCATTAAAGTTCTTCCTTATACTAAGGGTAATGCTCTCATATGAATCTTTTTGCAAGTTTCATCTTGTATTTCTTAGTTTACTTTATATGTGTTCTTTATATGCTTTAAACTTCTAAAATCTCTCTAAAATGGTAGAGAACTCCTTTTGAGTTGAAACCCACTTTCTATAGTCTTGTATTAACTTATATTTTCACATACTAAGTTGTGTAAAACAAAAATCTCTACCCTCTCTTGTATGAAGGCCGAATGCTTGCATTTGTGACCTAGGAAGTTTTGTTTCAACTTTTGGAATATGATCGTGTGTTTGAGGTTTATAGCTATCCATCCGATCTTGAATCTATAATCTTGGAAGTTTTGATAGCTTGTTCCTATGATGGCCTAGGATACTATGTTTCAACTTTCCAAAGTATTGATCGTGGTTTAGAACTCTTAATACCTTGTGATTCTAAACCTAAGAGTTATTGTTAAACAAATAATATTTTCCTCGTCACTCCTATGATGGCCCGAAACTTAGAGTTTGGGTGCTAGGATGTTTGAGTTTTATTTTTTTCAGGTGATCATGGACTTGAGCTCCATAAGATATTTGGATGCTAAGTCTAAGGGTGGAAAGTTTAAGGTTTCTAACTTGTTTATTCTATGTTATTAAAGCTAGTATGTATTACTTTTATTTTTCCAAGATGATCGTGGACTTGGGCTCCTAAGATATTTGGATGCTAAGTACGAGATATTGGAAAGTTTAAGATTTCTAACTTGTTTATTCTATGTTATTAAAGCTAGTGTGTATTACTTTCATTTTTCCAGATGATCATGGACTTGAGCTCATAGAGATCTTTGGATGCTAAGTCTAAGAGATTGGAATGTTTAAGTTTCCATTGTTTTCAAGATGATCATGGACTTGAGCTCCGTAAGATATTGGATGCTAAGTCTAGGAGATTAGAATGCTTAAGTTCCCATTGTTTTCCAAGATGATCATGGACTGAAGCTCCATAAGATATTGGATGCTAAGTCTAAGAGATTTGACATTTAAAGATTTCTAGACTATAAATCCTATGAAGGTGAACCTAGAAGGTTAAGAACCTAGGATACTTTGTTCATATTTTTCAAAATGATCATGGTTTTGAGCTCATAATACATATGGATATTAAACCTAAGAGATTGGAAAGTTTAGTGAATGCTAGCCTATTTTACACTAGCCTTGGCGAATGCCTATGTTTATAATTGAGGTGGGATTTTAATTCAACTTTGTTAAATGATCATTGATTATGAACTCCTAACAATTAAGGATCTAAATCCATGAGTTGTATAATTTTTGGGAATCTCAACCTAAGAACTAGTCTTGGCCAACCTATACCTTGTGGTTTAGTGTTCTTGTTTGATTTTAACTTGTGATTTTGTGTTCATAACCTTAGACTTCCATCGCAGAGCAAAACGAGAACGTCGTGACATACCTCTTGAGGCATCTAATCTTATTACCTTCACAAGAAGTAAGAGGGGTTGCATGAGGGATATTCAATGACTATATACATGTGTGTATCGTTTGTGGAGTGATTGAGTATTATTATGATATTGGCCAATACTTGAATAACTTGTTTTACTGAACTATTGTGGTTTATTACTTGAAGTTGAACATTACTTGTAAAGTGTTATGAATTATATATGTCGTGATGAACTGTAGATTACCCGGATATTATTGTTGAGAATATATTACGGTTGATTGAAGTTGAGGAGCAGGACTTGAGTCGATGCACAATGATTATAAACGATTAAAGGCCTTAATAAGCCTTGAATAGAACTTTAGAGAAAGTATTGGTTTCATTTATGAAAGTTCCATACTTGTTTAAAACGCTACTTCAAGAAATGATTCTTATTTTGAAAAGAAAGCGGGGGTGAAGTGTTTTAAGACAATAGAAACTACCTTTTTATGATCCAAAGATGGTACGAGAGAAAACCTTTTTCGAACTATGTGTTTTATGAAGGGAAAACCCCCTTTGAAAATATTTGACCTTATTTCATCAAGGATTTCAAAGCAAAACGAATTTCCTAAATGTTTTATAAAATAATTTGTAAAGGAAAGACTTTCTCCTAAATGATGTAGAAACATTCCGTTAGCTTGGATAAGTGATCGAGGTTTTGTTTTGGTTTTTGATTTTCACTGAGCCAAAAGTAAACATGTGAAAGAGAATCTAGTTTGCGAGACGTCACCTCTCAGTATTCAGTTATAAGCACACAATCCGGGATCCTGTCATGAATTATGGACCAGGTTCAAGTTTGTGATATTATGGGCTAGGGAGTCCAAATCTTGGAATTGGAGGATTGTGTGTTCTAATTTCATTGTTATGGGCTAGAGTCCTTATCATGTTGAAATAAAACATGGATAAAATTATAATTGTTTCTACGACCACAACCTTGGCTGCGGCCTCGGTCTAGGGTGTTTGTGATTGAGCACTCGGACTATGCGTCCCTGTGCTATTAATTTTCAAGTGATGAAAATTGTGAATAGTCATTAGCTTTGGGCTTCGCAACGGAAAAGAATGAAACACTAAGAAAAGTCTAGTTAATGAAAAGTCTTTTATTCATATGCATTTTCCCCTGGCGAGATGTGCTTGAGTTACCAAATACCCACTTAAGATGTGGTGATTTGATGATGTATACATCTGAATGAGTCGTTATAAAGGGATTCGTGATGGTGTTGATCCGGTTATGTGAGGTGACGGAGACAACTTGCCAAATGTGGCGTATGAGCATGATCAAGTCTTTCTTTCTTAATGATAAAATGGTGATGGTATCTCACGAGATTAAGATTAGAGCCCGATGATTGACGTGTCATGCATTATCTTTATAAAATTGATTGATTCGGGGTATGAGACCCACCAAATAATACTTGTTGTTTTACCCATGAGCAATGTTTAAAATGTTAATATGCCAGGTGTTGTATGTATCATGTGTATGGTTATTGTGTGATATATCCGTTCGCCGGTATCTCACTCTTTCATTTCTACTTGTTATTCTCTCTTTCTTTTGGTATCGTTGCACGATATGAGTTTAGATGGATCCAAATATCCCACTTGGCTGACAACGTCAAGACCCTCGATCTTCGACGACGCAGGAATGCCAGGGCATGTTGATACATCTAGGTCGACATCTCTCGCATACCATGAAGCAATTACCCTGACCGATTTAAATGATGAAGGAGACCCCATCCAGTATGAGTCACAATAAAAGACGGGAGGGTAGCTCAGCCCTCGCCTTGGTATTACCTTTACACCTTCTGGTAACAGACTGCTACAGATGAGCCACCACCTCCAGACGTGAGATGGGCAAAGACCGAATGAGAGGACCACGAGGAAAGACTTCTATGAGGTCATGGAGGAGGATGAGCTGGAGGGTCACGTTATGGATCATGACGGCGACGTTGATTACGTAGACGAGGCGGCGTCATAGATCCATTACATGATGTCTCGTCTCGTGGGAGCATTTTTGGGAGACCGCCCGCTGCCTAGTGTCGATAACGATTCGGGAGTGTTTTGTGGATAGTCTTACGTCATCCGACTTTTTAGATTTACCTTTTTGGATGTGGTTTCGAACCTCTTTCCTCGTGTCCTTACTTACTCTCTTTTAAGTTATATCTTCTAGATGTCTAATTCTATTGCAATGGCCGTCGATAAGACTTATCTTATGTCTTTGGAACTTGGCTCATTGGGACATGTTATATATATAGTTGTCTTCAATTCATGTTCCGAGTGTTCATCACCTTTATCTTGTTTCACCCTTTCAAAAAAAAAAAAATAACTACCATTTTTAGTGTACTCATCCATCGAGAAAATAATACTTGACAAAGTAACCAGCATTGTAAATCGAAGTATTTCCGCATTGGGTAACCATGCGATCTCAGGGTTTAGGGTGTCAGACCATCATATCAAAAGAAAGCTTAAGTAAGGCAGCTTTGTTTAAGGATTTCAAAGATCTTAATCCTAAGCCTCCTTCCCCTCTTGGGTATGCTTATTTTTTCAGCCACAGTGCAAATTTTCCTCACATTGGGTCCCCAGACCAAAACAAAATTTCGATGCAAGAGTCCAAATACTTAACAAGAAGCAGCAAGCCATTGATAAATTTGGAAGCTGTATAGAAGCATGCTTTGTATGATGAGACTTTACAAGCTCAATTATTCCCATGATGGAGAGCAAGCAACCGCTTCCAAGAAGCCAATTTGTCAATGATCCTGTCACTATAGGCTTGAGATGGAATTTCTTTGGCTTACCCTTGAAAATAGGCACTCCAAGGTAGTTGAAAGGGAGGGATCAATTTGAAAAACCAAGTATGTTTGAGATTCTCACAGACTTGGTTGAAGAAATGTCACGGGAATAGAACTTACATTTGCTAGGATTCAGGAATTGCCCCTGAAGCTTCTCCATATTTTCAAAAGCTTCATCAAGGCTTCAAAACCTTTTTATCACCTTTACAAAGATAAGCACATCATCGGCATACATCGATGACTAGGGGAGATTAGATTCTTAGGGCCAACAGATAGGTTTGACCTTACGAGAATTCACTAGATATGAGATGCCTCTACTAAGAACATCCTCAAGAAGGCAAAGCAGAGAGGAGAGGGGGTCACCTGCCGACCCCCTTTTACAAGTAAAATATCCTTCTATCTTTCCATTAACCAAAAGTGAAAGCTTGGCAAATTGCAAAACCACTTTGATCCAATTGCAAAAAATCTTTTAAAGCCAAAAGCCTTAAGGACTAGAGATAAGAAATGACCAATCCAAGGTGTCAAAAGCCTTTCTAATGTCCAATTTCATAGCTAAATTCCCACCAAAAGACTTATAGTCCAAGTAAATTAGATGCATACGAAGCAATGAAGATACAATCTTTTATATTTCTGCCTTGGACAAAACCTCTTTCTTCTTTGGGAGCAATCTTTGAGCAATTATGGCAACCTATCAGCTAGCACCTTGGTAATGATTTTGAAGTGAAAGTTGGCTAGGGCAATAGGCCTAAACTCCTCAATTTTATCAACATTAGGAACTTTAGGAATTAGCACTACTACATTTGAATTCAGGTTAGGCATAAGCCACCGCTTGGGAGAAGAATTGAATGACCAAGATTACGGACATCCCGCTAACTATGTCCAAAAAGGTTTGATAAAAGCAACTACCAAAGCCATCCGGACCAGGAGCACCCTCATTTTTCATTTCACAAACTACTTTCTTGATTTCCTCGTTAGAAGGGGATCGACAGTCAATAAATCATTGTCCAATCTTTTAACAAAGCAGGAACAACTCTCTTGATGAGATCATTTTGAAAGACAATTATTTGGGATAACATATAGATTCTCAAAGTAGTTGATGGCATGCTGAGCAATTTCCCTAGGATCAACAATTATATCATTACCTTGCCCTGAGCATTCATGGATTTAGAAGCTTGCCTCACCTTCGTTAGCCTATGAAAGAAGGTTGTGTTTCTATCACCTTCACGGATCCACTTTATCCTAGACTTTTCTCTCCACAATTCCTCTTCACGTTAAGAGCCAGAACAAATTACCGCTGGCCAAAACCTCTTGCTCCAATAAATCATCATTGACACCATCTCTGTCCATTTTTTGCTTTGAATATTGTCAAGAGCCAATTTTGAAGAATCCACTCTAAGATGCACATTTCAAAAACCAGCTTGTTCCATGATTTCAATTCAAGCTTTAGGTCTTTCACCTTATGAGATAGAACATACATAGGACAACCAATGACGGACTTGCCCTAAAACTTCTGTAACCAATGTAATCAAATCAGGGTGACCAATCCACATTTTGTAGAATTTGAAGGAAGATGGAAAAGTGTGAACCACCTTATTTGAGGTCAAGAGCAAGGAAAGTGATCTGAGCAACTTCTCACCAAAGTGCAACAGGAAGTGGAGTTCAAGAATCTAACCAATCACCATTACAAAGACTTCCACAAGTCTTCTTTCAGTGAGGGAAGATCCTCTTCTCCTATTGCTCCAAGTATAAAAAGCTCCCTAGTATCCAGGTGAACTAGATTGCAAGCATTTGAAAAAGATCTAAAATCATCACAAGCAGCTCAAAGAGGCAAAGTTGAGCTTCTAACCTCATGAGCTATTAAAACACAATTGACGTCACCTAAGATGCACCAGGGGACTGGATTAGCAACTTGCAAGTTAGACAAATCGCTCCACAAATTTCTTCTCAACAAATGAGAAGCTGATGGCATACACAAAGAGAGACAAAATAAGACTTTCCATCTTCAAAAAAAGAAAAGGAACAATCTTTGGGAGAACAGGCTATAATAGAAGGGTTAAGGTGGATATTACATAACCCTCACAAATTAGGTAAAAGACTGTCCCTATCATTAAATAAAAAAACTTTCAGATTTAAAAGACTCCAAAGGAGGAAGTAACATCGAAATATCAATCCATGGCTCGGATAAGAAAACAAAAATCGGGGCTTGCAAGAAACACGGATTTTTAAAGCGATTCTAGTACTAGATTTGCCAAAACCTCTACAATTCCAGAGAAAGTATCTTCATTAAGCATAAATTCTAGGACCACCCCTAGAAAGGGCTACATTTCTCTCCGACTCTAGTTGCCTTTGCAGCTTTCCTGTCTAAGCTTCTTCTTCTAGATCTTGAGACCACGGGAGGAGTTTGCTGAGGATCGATTTAAGCATAACTGCACATACACCGAGATATTTAGAAGGGTCGGCTGCATGAGAGGGAGGAGGTTGGCTCCCACAAATCATCATCATCATCCTGCGACTCCATGAGGACCGACAATTCTCATGTTTGTTAGCACATTATGATTCTATGACGTTAAAGATAGGAGACACCGTAGTAGTACTTCTTCCCATGCAATAATATCTTCTTAGGTATTAGAATTGTTAGATTGAGAGTCAAACCACAATAGTATCATCGAGAAGACTCATCAGGTTCTCATCCTTGTCGATAGGAGCCACATTAGCACCGAGTTTTGGCCTATACAATTCCTCTTATAGGAGAATTAGCTCCTAAAGATGGTCGGGTATGATTGCTACATTCAAGAGATTGATTGCTTGTCGATTATTAATAGGATCATGAGTTAATATGTCGGTCTGCAAATTACTTCCACCACATAGGGAACTTCATTAGAAGAAAATTCCCCTTTGCCTCTGGATCAACCTCTTCCAACAATGACATCATCATTTTTCAAAGCAAGCTGTGAGGACATTCCAGGTGACACATCCCTATTATGATCACCAACATGACTAGGAGCAATATTATCAATAGAAGTGCCATTTTTGTCGTGACCATTATTAACAAATTCCGATCCTGATTGTTCTCTTTATTAGGAATAGAATGATTCTTTGTCGGGAATTTCAATAGCGGGTTTCTTAGCAACTTTAGGAACATACATTTGGACCCTTTGAAGGGTTACCTTTTTTGGGAAGAGACTAGTTCTTGAAACCAGATTAGCATCTTTCTTCTTTGCATCTTTCGAAAGAATGGCCAATGGTTTTGACAGTAATCACAAAAGTTGGGAATGTTCTCATATTCGACTACCACATAGAATGAAAAACTTTCCCTTTCCACCATTATCTCAGGGTAAACTCGGGAAATATCCGGATCAACCAAGATTCTTGCATAATGGCCATATAACCTCTGTAAAGTCATATCATCAATAGAGATAGAAGTGCCAATCCCAAAGAGCTATTTCAAAAGTATTCTTGGCCTCCAATATTCTAGAGGCAAATCATGGAGTCTTATCCAAAGCATTGAGAGTGTGTTTGCTTTTGGTTCTTTGGATTAAAAATCAGCACACCATTGAGACAAATGGAGCAAACCACGGCTTTAGATTCCAAGTCCCTATAGACCAAAAACTTTGAAGATCCTCTTGAGATGAAAAACCAAATTCAAAATAACCTTTACCAAGAGAAGTCATACGTCATTGACCTAATGGCTTCCAAAGGGCTGCTAACTTATCACGCAAGTCATTATATTTGATAGGCTTATCTCCTTTAGAAAACGAAAGACGACCATGGAGATTCATTTTACAAGCTTCTAAGCCTTTGTGATACTTTCCTCCGATATCTTGATGGACACGGCATCACCTATTTTGCAAGGTTTTGGAAGTTGAGAAAGGGATATGTCAAGAGAATTGCTCAAAGCTTGATCAAAGGATTTCGTTGTGTAGGAGAAGCATGGCGAGTGGGAGAAGAGGGAGGGAGGCAAGGAACCCCCAAGGGACGATGAGGAGGAGGAGCGGCATCCATGATCACCATGCAAAACCTAGGAGTTTACGTGGAGCGAAACCCTAGCAGAGAAGCCATCTCATTCTGAAAAAATCAATTGCTCATCTAATTCCAGGAAGAAAAGTGTATATAAGATGTAAGAACAAAAAAAAAAAGAATAATATCAAAAAATAAGAGAGATGATCAATCATAGAAGTCATACCAAAGAAAGAAAAGTTGAGAGGTCGTGGGAGAAAAGAGAATAATGGATAGGAAAACGAAAGGCCAATAAATATCAATCAAATCAAATTTGAAAAATATCAATCAAATCAAATAAATATCATCCAGGTCAAATTTTGATATTCAAATAAAATTTGAAAACTTTCTATTGATAGACTTTCTCGTAATAAAATCAATAATAGACTTTCCATTGATAGACTTTTCATTGAAAACTTTTCATTGATAGATGTTCCATTAAGAGACGTTCAGTCATCCCCTGCTTCATGATATGAATAACACATAAGATGGATATGAAGTGGACACTCTTAGAGATCGACACATGGAGAAAAATTTTCTGCAAACATTTTCGTATGTATATATTATATATTATAGATTTTTTTTTTCTGATCAACTATATATTATAGATTCTAGATTCATTCACCTACATGTGGTTGGTCAGTGATAACGGATTGAGATCCCTTAAGCAAGTGGACAAGCGATAAGGGGTTCGACTCCGACTTTTGTACATGGAAAAAATTAATCTGGTTGAAGGGGATAACCTTTAAGAGTGTGTTTGAGAAAGCTGGAAAAAAGATTACGTCGATAATCAATTTTTGTATAATCAATTTTTGCGAAGTTGTCAAAACTAGAAAACTTACTTCTAGATTCACCGGACCTTTCCAGATTCTTGAAGGATTGGTCCAAGAGCTTATCATATTGCTTTTACCACCTAACCTTGCTAACCTTCATGACATCTTTCACGCTTCTCATTTGAGAAAATATTATCCCGATCCTTCACATGTTATTGAGTCCAGTCTATACAACTGCTGGAGAATCTAGAGTATGAGGCTCTACCGTAAGGATAGCGAGATAATGAGATTAAGGAGCCATTCGCAGAGACAAATTCCTTTAGTTAAGGTCATATGGGATGAAACCACTTGGAGATGCTACTTGGGAACGTGAAGAAGGTGGATATGCAACAACGATATCCACATCTTTTCGATGTACGTAAATTCCAAGGACAAAATTTGTTTTCTAAGAGGGTAGTATGTAACACCCACCTTTTTATTTTCCGTTTTTTATTTTTTTTAGTAAAAATATTTTACGTTGTATTAACCGGTATAAATTTAAATGTATTTATTTATATTTTTCTCTGAGTTCATGGAGATTTATTTTTATGAAATAAAAATCATATTAATTATTAATACTCTATCTTATGTTAGAAGCTTACAATAAAAAATTGGGTTGAAAATTCAGACGAAACCCGATTTGCGTTTTCACTAACAGTATAATTTTGCTGAGCAGAAAACCTAATTTTGACTCGTGAACGAAACAAAGTATGTTTTTATCATGTTTCCAGCAAGATAGGCTATTTTCAAAAATTTCGTAAAAAAATAAGATATTCGACGGCGTTCGGGCATTTTGTCGTTAATCGGGTAATCAACGGGGCCGGGAATGGATGGAAATATCTAGATATTTAGTGAAAATATCTAGATATTTATTTGAAAATATCTAGATATTTATAACTTAACTATGATTAGTACTAACTTAACCTAAGTTAAAAACCAACTTCCCATCTATAAATACCCCTCTCCCCTATGGTAGGCCCCCCAACACAATATCTTCTCCTTCATTTCTTCATTTCTTCTTCTTCATTCATAACATAAACTCCACTTTCAAGAGCTCTAGGTGTTGGTTCAAGCCCTAGAGGCCAGTGTATTTCTTAGACTTACATTTGTATCTTGCTATTATATATATATATATATATATATATATATATATATATATATATATATATATATGAGGCATTTCAGTTTATTGTGTTAAGTGTTTAAACATAATAAAGTCCTTAGAACAAAATTTCAGTTTAATAGAATATCAAGTATATGACTTGATCGTGAGACACTATTGAACAATGAAATCCTATTCTTAAATATCCGTAGTCAAGTATTTTATTAATAAGGACAATAATAATACATTGAGACTATTATGTGTGCGGAATCGATGACCATATCTCACGGGTCATGGATATGAGATATCGAGTTCGCCACATAGGTACACATTAGAGTAATGATGTATTGGATTGACCCACCATGAGAACACTACATGGAGCATTGTGTGAGTGTCATAAGTAGTTCTCATAGTGACAATGGTGTATGCAATCCTTCGACACGAAATCGCTACGATCCCTACACGAGGAGTCGTGTGCTTTAATATCATCAAACGTCATCTCGTAATAGGATGATTATAAAGACGGACATTGGGCATACCACGAGCCATACGGAGGGATGTGAGTGACCTAGATGGAATTTGTCCCTCCTACATAACTGGAGTAATATCTGTGGGCCCCCGATAGAGTGAGACCTGTAAAATGCATGGAAGTCTTGAAATGAGTCAATATGAGATATTGACCTCATTTGTTGTTAAGTCTACTCGGGTATCGGGAACATGATATTGAACCATACAAGGGTCACACACTCCATGTGTTGTGTTCAATATAGATATATGGACAAAGGGATAATAATGCACATGCATATTTGTCACGAAGGTTTCGTCAAATCATCGACTTTCTCACTACTTAGGTAGCGATGATGTATTGCTAGATATCGCTCATCGTTTGTAATATTAAATGGGATTTAATATTACTACTAACGTTTTGGGAACCTATAGGGTCACACACATAAGAACGGATTAAAAGAAGCATTAAAAGGAGAGTTGGACTTTTCTATTGGGCCTAGCGCATAGTACATGGGGCTTAGGTCAAACGCTGCTCACTAACTCACTTAAGGAGGTGCTGCTATAAGTAGACCACTTAAGCTATTGTGCCTACACGGTTTTTGTTTTACCCTAGCCGCACATAGAGAGTGATAGTGAACAACAGGTCTCGGTTTTGAAGCTAGCACTGTGAGACAGAGACGCTTCGGGTTCGTGACGTTGGACGTTCACGGAATCTGCTGGTGTGGATACCTTAGAGACATCGTTCGTGCGGTGTTCGTGATAGAAGATTTTAATCAACTGTCATTGCTTCAAGAGGTAAGTCTTCTAACAATGAATCATGACCATTCGCAAGGATCCTTCGATGGGAATTTTTCCGCTGTGTTATTTTTTTTTATACGCAAATTCCCAACACTAGGCGTATCCTTGTTGAAGTGCATCAAGATCATCATCTTCTTTCCATTTCCACCATCACTTGAGGTAATATGATGATCCTTGATCATCTATTCTCCTATTTGAAGTCCTTTTCATTCTATTTCATGATTTTATTTTCTTAGATCTAGAACTTTAAAGAATTCTAGAAAATGGTAGAAAAATCCTAAAAATGTGAAACCAATTTCTATGATCTATTTATGATCACTACTTTCATTATACAAAAGCATGTGATCAAAAATCTTTTTCTTTCCCTAATTGTGTGAGTGGGTTGAACCTATGTTAGAAAAGGGGTTTAGTGTTTTTGTTTCATTTTTGAAATCTAATGCTTGATTTAAGCTCTCTAGTATGTATATAATTCAAATCCAAGAGCTTAAGTCCAACTAAATTTTCTAACCTATTTTTTGTATTTAAGGCTGAAACCCTACCCTAAGTGGTTGGTTGATTTTATTCCATATTTTCAACTTATAGCAATTTATCCTAGCTATCTAAGACCTAAGTAGTTAGTACCCAAAAGATTAGAATGAGAAAATGATCCTAGCCCTAATTTGAAATGAATGGCGAATCTAGCATAAAAGGGTATAGTTGGGTTTGTTTGATTAATTATAGTTATGTTGTTTGGCTCAAGGTGAAACCGTTAGCGGTGTGATAGCGAGGAATGCCGAGTTCGGGATTTCGGTGCTAACTCAGGTGGGGGAAAGAATCAACCTATCGTCGGAATCGATAAGTAGAAGATTATATGATAATTGTGTAGAGGCGACCTAAACCCTACTAGTAGTCGAGTAATCGACAAGACCAAAATCTCATTGGAAACCTTTTCTCGTTAAACCAATGGTGATTCGGGAATGTAGGTTTATCGGTGTTAGAATGATTTTATCTTATCTCGAGGTTGATTGAATTTATGATTATTATTGAATTGCTTATGTGATATATTGTGGTGTTGGAATATTTTCTTATGTTATTTTATGCATGATCTGCCCTGGTTGTTAATATTGTGCTTAGTGGATTTTAAGCCAAGATATATATGTTGTTCGAGAGATAGTTGTTTGTTGTGGGTGTGAGAATAATGATGACTTAGAGGTGCCTAAACTAGATGATGTATTTTAATGCGGTATGGTGACCTAGAATATGTGTTGAGTTCTAGTGGAAGGTTAAGGCACTAGGATGTTGTTAAAATGGGTTGGTGAGATTCACATGTATTGGTAATATAATGCACAAGGTCGGTATTGTTGTTCACAACCGTGTATTGGTAATATAATATACGAGGTCAAGAGTTCTCGCTAGACCGTTCCACCTTAGAAATAGATTGTGCAGATATAGTGTCATTGAATTTCATTGAGCACCCCTGGGAGTGGACGGGGTGTGCACCGGGAGCATCGTGCAGCTATAGTGTCGTGCATAGCATGAGCGTTCTCACCATGGAAGAGAATGTGCACCGGGAATTTGGAACTGTCGCCGCTTGAATAATTGACTGACATTTCCCGAGAGGAATGCATGAAAGAAATCAGTGGTGGCCACGTCAGTATGAAAGTCTAGTTGTACCAGTTTAGGGTAGAGGATGATACATTAAATTGAGGATGCTTTATTAGTTAGGTGTTGGATTATGTTATGTCTGTGACAATTACTGTATAATTTACTATTACTCTTTTCCGCTTTTTGATGATAGAACTACTTCTTATCCCCTATGTTTATGTATTTTTGTGGGTTATTTTACTTACATTAGAAAACCAGACGAAGGATTATGTTGTTGAGGAGCTGGACGGAGCTCTGTACGAAACGGAGGTTACTGAGGAGTTGGATGGAACTCCTTACAAACCAGACGCTGGAGGTCGAGCTGTGATCCATGGCGAGTAGAGTATAGATAGTATGGCTAGTGTGTCTAACAAGGAGTATTTTTATATGTATCCGCTAAGTATGGCTTTTATTTTAAGTTTATGCCTGTGAGGGATCCTACTGAGAGGATTCCCTCAACAATGTTTTGGTAATGTAATAAATAAACAGGTGTGTATTTATATATTACAACCTCGGTGTGTTTAATTTGCAGAAGTTATATGATTGTTTAAATAAAGTTTCAATTTTTACGTACTTTTCATGCTAAGCGCGCGATTAACGAATTAATTAATAAAGTTTTAAGCGAATAAAACACCGGGGCACAACGGGGTGTCTCATTTGGTATCAGAGTAGTTTGATTCTGATCGGACTGCGAGGTTTAGGATGTTGTTACTGGTCGTGTCTAGTTGAATCCACATCGGATTTTGACTATGCTTAGAAGTTGGGCAGTGTGTCCGAACCCGATGCAAAAACTAATATTGGTATGGCATATGGTATGTATATACTTGCCTATGTAGTATTATATGTCATACTAATGAGAGCAGATGATTTCTTTTATAGAATCATGGCTCGCGAAAGAGGACGTCCAACCAATAGTGGTGATAGAACTCCGGAAAGAATCACAGGAGCTGTCAACAATGACATCAATGGAGGAGAATCATCTGCGACTCTCAATACCATGGAAACAATAGCTACTACTATGTTATTACAAACACAGAAGAATGCTGAAGTGCTCCAGATGAACAAAGAGCAGGTAGACCTAAAGAATCAGAGAAGGGTTGCAGCAGCTGAAGATGCCGGATTGGCTATTTTTATGAAAGGGAAACCACCTCAATTACGAGGAGATTATGACCCAGAGAAAGCAGAATGGTGGTTACAAGAGATCGAGAAGATATTCGATACCATGCACTGCAGAGAGGATAGGAAAGTGACGTATGCTGCCTTCATGTTAACTGGAGGAGCAGAATCTTGGTGGAAAGGCAAGTGAAAATTGCTGGAGGCCGAGGGCAGAATGATCACTTGGCAGTTGTTTAACAATTGTTTCTTTGAAAAATATTTTCCGTGTCTAGTTCGACGTGAAAAGGAAAGGGAATTCATGAGTCTTAAACAAGGCAACAGGATGGTTGATGATTATGCATCGCGTTTTGAGGCTCTGATTAAGTATTCAGAATTCTATCAGAAATTCCCAGATGAAGATTGGCAATGCCGAAGGTTTGAGGAAGGACTCCGACATGAACTCCGGAGGGCTATAGTATCTCTCGATATCCATAGTTTTCTGGAACTAGTGGAGAGATGCAGTGCCATAGAAAGCATAGATCTGAGGCAAGCTACTGAGCAGAGGCAGCAAAGGAGTGGAGGTCCTTTTCGATCAGGTCTTCAACGGAGAGAAGGTAGAGGTTCTCAAGAGAGATAAGGACCATATGCCACACAATTGCATACAGTGGGCACCCCAGCACTAGTAGCTACCAAACAAGTGGCCGGAACAGGCCAGTAACAACAAGGCTTAGTTTGTTTCAGATGCGGAGGACCGCATCATGTTAGAAATTGCAGGGAGGGATCTGGTTGTTTCAACTGTGGCAAACCAGGTCATTATGCTCGTGATTGTAGACAGAGGTATGCAGCGACCGATTCTTTGGGGATAAAGAAGCTGGAGGTTATAGAGGGGGAACTGGGAGAGTAGTTCCAGCAACAAGTCAGTAAATGGCTAGACCTCAAGCTGTTGGGAGAGTGTTTACCATAAGGGGAGCTGAATCCTCTCACCTTGAAGATCTCATAAAAGGTATGTGTAATTTGGATATAATACGTAATTATTATTTAGAGGATAAATAGAATGATATAAGGATGAATTATGTTATGAAGTTACCGCTATCATTTAGAGGAAGACAACGATGAGAAATACGATGTAGGATCTTTAGATTAAGAAACATTTGTAAGACGTTACCCAGTTTTGAGTTAAGAAATTCCGAGGACGGATTGTTTTTTTAAGAGGGGTAATAATGTAACAGCCTGATTTTTAATTACGCTGTTTAACTGGTTAAAATATAATTAATTATATTTTAATTTGAGAGTTATAAAGTGATTTTGAATAAAATAAAATCATATTCATAGTCTCTTTTATGGTATAAGGTTATGGTAAAAATTTGGGTTGAAAATTCAGACGGAACCCGATCTGCGTTTTTTAACCGACGGATAATTTTATACCTGTGAAAACCCCTAATTTGGCCCGAAAACTGAAATTTGTATATTTTTTATATTTTTTCGTGAGGAAGTCTACTTTCCAAATTTCTGATTAGAAATAAAATATTATGTTTATTCGGACGAATTTTGGTAAAAGTTCGGACGGAAAACAGTCGGTGTTTTAACTGATAGTAAGATTTTAATGATAAGAAAACCTAATTTTGACTCGTGAACAAAATGGTTTATATTTAAATCATATTTTCAATGATTTTGGTTCGTTTGAAAATTTTCGATCAAAACGGAATATTACACTTTTATACGGGCGTAAAACCCCAATCGGGAACCGAAGAGTCGAGAAAGGAGGGGCAGAGATAAAACCGCCACCGGGAGGAGCTGAGTCATGGGGTGAGTCACCGCCATGACTCACCAAGCATTTATGAAGCATTAAATGTAAATTTAGGTGAAATGTCCAAAATGCCCTTTTAGCTTAACCTAACCAAAGTTAAGTTAGATTTTAACCATGGTTAAGGAACCATGGTTAGTTTGTGTGGTCTAAAATCAGCCACACCCTCCTCTAAATGTGAGCCACATATTAACTAACCTTAGTTAGCAAGGTAACCTTAGTTAAGTTAATTATTAACTATGGTTAAGCTTATATCAATTAAATATTCCTAAAAGCTATTAATCTAAGCTTAACAAAGCAAACAAGGCATAAGATTACTCCTATATATACTCCCAAAACCGCAGCCCCTCCCCATTTGCTCTTCATCTTCTTCACATAATCTTCTTCATATTTCTTCACTTAAACTCCATTGTTAACTTTCCAAAGCTTCAAGTATTCTTTTAACAAGCTAGCTAGGATCATCATCCTCCTTCATCTCCTTCAAACAAGTGAGGTAACATGATCATCTCCTTTATTTATAAGATATTGTTCTTCATTTTTTCATGTTTTGTTTTTCTTTGATCTAGAACTTAAAAGAATTCTATAAAATTATAGAAAAATCCTAAAAATGTGAAACCAATTTCTATGATCTAGTAATGAACCTTACTTTCATTATCCAAGCGCATGTGATCAAAATCATTTTCTTTCCTATTGAACCCTATTTGGCCGAACCTATGTAGTAAAATGGGTTTGGTGTTTTGTTGTTTGTTTTGAAAGTTAGTACTTGATTTAAGTTCTATAATACTTGTATAGCTTAAATCCAAGAGCTTAGGTTCAACAAAAATCCCTAGCCTAATTTTCTTATAGAGGCTGAAACCCTAACATAAAAGGGTTGAAAAGTTTTTGATTGATTTGTGAAATAAAATGCTTGATTCATGCTCTCTAACACTCTAAGATCATTTATCTAAGAGATTAAGTTGATTTGAAAATCCTAGCCTATTTTTCTCTCTGTGAGGCAGAAATTCAATTAAATAGGGCTTAGAATATTTTGTTCATTTTTTCAAGTTATAGCAATGTATCTAAGCTACCTAGGACCTAAGTAATTAGTATCTAAAAGTTTAGGTTGAGAAAAGAACTCTAACCCTCATTTGGATGAGTTGACCGAACCTAGTATCATAGGTTCATATTTAGATTTGTTTGATTAATTTGTTAATTTGTTGATTTGGTTGAAGGTGGTTTTGGTAACTCGTGGCGGGATATCAAGAATCGTCGATTTTGTGTTTCCGTGGTAACTTGGGTGGGGGAAAGAATCATTCTACCGTTGGAATTGTTAAGTAGTATATTCTATAATAATTGTGT
Source organism: Sophora flavescens (assembly GCA_030762895.1). Classification (NCBI taxonomy): domain Eukaryota; kingdom Viridiplantae; phylum Streptophyta; class Magnoliopsida; order Fabales; family Fabaceae; genus Sophora; species Sophora flavescens. Next base: position 131,141,012 of record CM061066.1, read on the forward strand.
AGGGCGACCTAAACCCTACTAGTAGTTGAGTAATCGACAAGACCAAAATCACATTGGAAACTTTTTCTATAAAACCAATGGTGATTCGGGGATTGTAGGTTTATCGACATTAGGTTGATTTTAAGTATTTGGTGATGTCTGAGTTTGTGTTGTTGAATTTACTGTGATACACTGGTTGAGGTATTCCACTGCATGTGACATATTATTTTGGTGTTTGAATATTCTTGATATTGTGTTATTTTGGTGATATTGGAATATGTTGTTGATATTGTGTTATGCATGATGTATGGTTTTAATATTGTGTTTAGTGGATTTTAAGCAAAGATATATATATTGTTCGAGAGCTAATTGTTGGTTTGGGTGAGGATAATGGTGACTTAGAGTTGCCTAGCCCAAACTAATTATTTTAAAGAGGAAGTGTGACATAGAATATGTGTTAAGGCTTTGATGGAAGGTTAAGGCACTAGGATGTTATTAATGTGGGTTGATGAAATTCATATAGATTTATTGTTATTCACAGTCGTGTGAGTGGAACACACGAGGTCAGGATATCCTATTGTGGGATATCGGATATTGCGGGTGAGTGCCCTACGGATGTGGATGCCGAGGTAAACTACCGTAATATTCTTTTAGTTCTTGACACGTTCGAATGCTTTTGGCACTGGACCGTTTTGGACTGATATTCCTCGACGCGTTCGCATATTATTGGGTTTAGACCGTTTTGGACTAATACTCATTTAGTCGTTAACGCGTTCAAAAGTTATTTGCACTGGACTGTTTCGGACTATTGACTAATGTGACAGGAGTAAAGATGGCCACATCAATATAAAATCTTAGTTGCAGGAGTTGAGGGTAGAAGATGATATAGTGAATTGAGTATGAATATGATTTTTATTTCATAAAAATCAATCTCCATGAACTCAGATAAAAATATAAATAAATACAATTATACCGGCTAATACATCATAAAATATTTATATCGTAATCCAGTTATCATACGTCGGCTATCCAAGGGGTTCACCCATGGTTTGGTGAACTGTCGGTGTTGGTGCTTTTATGTCCAATGTGGATATGTAACTCCGAAGTTGACTTCCTGAGATAGTTGGATCCACATGCATAACGGAGTAGCGGAGTAGTGTTGCACCGCATAACATATGTTGATTGAGATGATATGTTGCTATGTTATTAAATATTGATGTTATGTTGTATTGCTATGCCATGCTATGATGTAAGTTCATCTTGCTTAACTACTTCCATGCCGATGTGTTTACATGATTTCTTACTCCCCGTTTTTCCTGTTTCTGTTGTTGCATGTATCTCTTATGCAGAGGACGGTGAGCGGCCGATGGAGGAGTGACTGCGAGGAGCCGCGACTCTAGTTAGGATGCTTAGTTATAGTTGTTAGTTTTGTTTAGTTGTTTCGATTTGTATTTGAGGATTTTATCTTGGAATGGTTATACCAGCTCTGTATGTGACATCGGGGTTAGGTTATGTTTATGCACTACGTTGTTTATGTTTTATTGTTTTAAAACTATGTTCTTTCCGCGTTAGGTGTTACAATGTTGTATCTTTCTATCAAATTTTATTTTTATCAAAAAAATGCATGTTTTTATATTACCTCTTTTAAGTAAATGTTTTATATTAACGTGCGGGGTAGAAGGGTATTACGATTCCGTAGAGAGGTAGCACGAGCAATGGTGGTGGAACGGCAACGCCGTTTTGTGGCTCCGGTTGGGGAATCGTTGTTGGAGTGAGTGTTGCAGGGATATCGGAAACCCATTGCTCTGGCCGCCATTGAGAAGCTCCTGTCGTCTTGTTTTCCTTATTGATCTAAACCTCCTCCCCGACAATGCGATCGTCTAACAACTATGGGAGGAACATGAGCTTTGGTAATGGTCGGTGCATCCAAATCCTTAGGTAATGGTACCAATGTGCCATCCATTTTGTGACACGCAATAGAGGACACCTGGTTTGCATGATCGTATCGAATCTGTCGGGGGCGTGACCACGGCTATGGTGGCGAGCTCGCGAATAAGACTCAGCAACGCTGCCTGAGTTATGTGAAGATGGATATGGTCATGAGGAGATTCCACCGAGGAAGAATCAGTGAGGGAAAGCAGGTCTGGGTCACATGGGTCGGTAAAGCATGGGCTGGGCACTTCGGTGGGTTTCACAACATTGGATATGGCATTACTGTCACTATGTGATTTCAAGGTGACTACTTCACGACATGGTCTGGGGTTGGGCACATCAGAGATGTGGAATTTGGAAGGCAGTGGTTGATTGACATAGGGGAAGTGGATTTTAGTGATTGTCGAAGGTTTAGGGATTAATAATTTGGCTTTACTATTGGGGTCCATTATGTTGTTGTCAGGGCAAGGTCGAGATTGCACATCAGAGGGTTTCACGCTGTGGGATTTGGGTTCAACAAAGGAGGGAAAGCTCTTGTGCACCGGATTGGATGCATCCCAGGGTTTTAGAGGCTTGTTATTTAGCTTCAATTTTCTTTTCCAACCCAATGGCTTGAGACAGGTAATTTGGTGTCAACAACCGTAGTTCACGGTTGATGTCCTGTCTAAGGCCGGAATGAAGCAAATGAGGTGATCTCTAGTGGACATGGTGATAACACGATGATTAAGGGTTTCAAATTGAAGCTGAAAATCAGAAACCGATCCCATTTGTCGAAGCTGCCTCAGAGCATATTGGTGAGTGGGGTCTAACAAAGGTTGTTTGTAGCCATAGCCAAAACTGTGGTTGGGTGATGGAGCAAGGACGGTGGTGAAGGTGAAAATAAATGGATGAGGCATGAGGAAGCTAATTAAAGCACCAAATGATAGGGGTGGAAATTAAAGGGACCCTTTCGAGCAGAGCAAGCTCCAGAAAAGTAGAGGGGAAGAGATAAAATTAATAGAAAACTTGCATTAATTCTTGTTTGCCTAATTAATTGATGGAAATAGAATTTAAAGGCATAAGCCAATTCCTAACATTACGGATCTTGGGCCAATTGGCCTGTGATCCTTACAACCTCGTAATGTAATGGGAATCTACCAACAGAATTGAAGGAACCAAAAAGAAATGCATCAAAAGGGAATCCCAGGAATGCTGACATTGCAGTAGTTCAAAGTCACTTAGCTACTTTGGACCTATCCTCATGCGTTTGGGTCTTTCAGGTGCAACCTCTTTAGGCCCACTTGGTCCATTCTCTAGCATGAGCTCAAGAGATTCACCCTCAACCTCGTATCAACGTGTTGAGAGTCTTAACTATTTTTCGGTCTTCTGGTGAAGCTTATGGACTGTATGGCGAGGTGAATTTATGAGTTTTTGTGGGATGGGGTATAGGTCTAGGGAAGCTGGTTAAAAAGTGCATCCTAGTGGTTTATCTCATGTATGGCGAATTTATTTTGGCCACAAATATTTGTAGCAAAGCTGGCATACTCGGGTCCTACTCTTGTGTTGATCAAAGCTTCTTTCATGCGCAGGGCTCTCCTAACAGTTCACTTTCATTTGGTGTGCACTATTGTTGCTATTTTCATGCACTTAGTTCACTTAGTCTGTTTCTTCTTGGGCCTACAGTTCCTTATCTTTTGGGTTTCTTTCGATTAAAAGACCATTCAGGTGGTTTATGTTGGTTATTTGTTTTGTTATGGGGTTATTATTTTGGCTCACGTGTTTGATTTTAGGAGTAGACCTTGTAATACAAATACTATCCGAAGATGGATTAGTATTTTAGTTACATGTGTTATCTTCCTTTGGTTTCTCGTGATATGGGTTTTAGTATCCCTAATACTCCTCATCAATATACTTTAGCTTATCAAAAATAATAGCAGCTATTTAATAGCACTTTCTAACCGAAACGTTATTAACGATTGGCCGTTTAGTAGTGATTTATTGAATAAGGGCTATGTAAATCATTTCCTTTCTTTTTAATAAATATTTTTCATTTTTTAAATTTCTAATGCAAGTAGAACATTCTGTTTGTGGTCAAAATCATAATTTCTCCAACTGGGTACGGTTAGTATAATTTCTATTTTATTTCACTTGTTTAAAATTCATATACATGGTGTTTTTGAGTTCACACTTCACAATTAAGACTATAAAAAATTGCTAAATAGATAAGGATTGTCTTTGGTCGAGATCAAATACCTTCAATGAATATGTAACTTCTATTTTATTTCACTTCAAATACATTGTTTGAGTTTACAGTGAAAATAAAAATAAAAAAATTGAATACAATATTATTGGGTATTCTTTTCAACAACATGTTGATGCAAGGTATTCTGGGTTGTTGCTAGATTCTGATATATTATTATATTAACAAATCAAATGATGTCACTGAATATGGAGGGAGTATGACATGCATGTCATTGCCAGCATTTTCAAGTGGACTTTGTCGGGGCACGACCTGTATTTAAAATGAAAACAAACAAACAAATAAATAAAAATATTTCGACATAACGTAGTCCACATGCTAGGCCAGCTAGTCGTATATGCATAAAGTTTAAATAAACCAAATTGAACCTTCATTGGCTCTGAGAATGAATTCTCATCCATTTTGTTGGCTGATGCGAGCACTGTTTTCGTTGAACCAAGTTGTCGCACGTTAAATCCATTTATGGAAATGTGAAGGTTCTCGGGTGTAATTCCAAAGTTCACTACCTGAGAAAAGTCAATAACTCAAGGTGAATAAAGTGCTATTGAAAGATCCACACAATGCCAATACTGATCAAAGAACTAAAATAAACACTCGGTATTTTTGGAAATTCCAACTCAAGTGGTTGGACGTGCTTTTTCTTAACGTTACTTTGAGTAGCTTCTAGTAATTTGACATGATTCTGATGGTTTTTCAAAATATTTCCAAACACATACTATAGCTAATTATATATGTATTACAAAAATCCACAATCATTTAGACAAAAAAAAAAAACCCTCCAATTTTACCTTTATTCTAAGGTGATTTTCACCTGTAGACCCTTGCCAATTAATTGCAGATGCAATGAGTGAATTAGATGAATTTGTTTCAAGTATTGAGTGAAGAAATTTTGCACCACTTGATTCTATGAAAAGTTTCTGCACCCAGTAGCTAGGAGATCCATAAAGCTGATAAGAGTTGAACACAATTGCATCTGGGATCCACCTATAAAGACAGATATTATTACACATTCTCATTTTAGGTGTGATCATCAAGAAAGTCATAGTTAATTTTGTCTACTTGTCCCAGTGTCACAATAAAATTTTTGAAGTACTTTTATTCTATACCATAAGATATATAATGATTGAGGGTAGAAGTGTCATGGTATAAGAATAAGAAAATTACCTCTTGTCATTTATATTTAGGAAAAGTGGTGCATAGCTAACCATCTCCACGATATCACTGCATCAGAAAATTAATAAACATAAATGAGAATAGTGACTTGTAGTTAAAACAAAAAAAAAAATCTTCATAAAACATAAGTAAAGTTCATGAAGAAGAAATGTTCATCTTATCACTATTTTACATCTATATCCTAACTATCTATCATTGATTCATTATTATTTTTATTATTTGATCAATGATTATAAAGTAGGTATAAAAAAAGATGTTAAAAAAATGATGTGAGAATATGACACTTGAAAAGATACTACAGTAAACCTGTTCTTTTCAAGTCCAATGAGAAATGCGCCTCGCCACAAACAGACAAAAGGCTTCCCATTCCAAAGATCTTCCCTCCACACAGCATACTCACTAATAAAAGCCTGTTGAAATAATTAGGTTGAGCATTATTCATATATCAAATGCTTAAACCAATATGTTCACTAAAAAAATCAAAATTAATCAAACCTTTGGGCCAGGTCGTGGTGTTTTATCGAACTTAGTAGACGCAGCAAACATGTCCTTGGAATTTGAATAAATCTAATAGTAAGAACCAAAACATTAAGAAGGATAATAAGTTGCCCAACGAGAAGACATAATTATAAGCATGTGCTTTCCAAATTTGATGATGAAATAAATGAAGCTTTAAGAAGTAATGTTAGAATATTATTACATGATAATCGAACAAATCGGCTGGGTGATCTAATGGTTTGTCAGAACCATCACAGTTTGAGATAATTTGAATATCTGGATAGGTAGATCTTATAGCATCATGGATCCTAATGTAATTTGCTGAAAAATCAAAAAAGAGAAATAAAATATATTAACATGCAATTGAATCAATCAATATCTTAGGAATTGTGCAAATATCAAAGGTTTTGAGTCATATAAAACAAATTTTCAGCTTAGCAAATAAATTGAGAAATTCATCAATGATTTTTGCATATATACTCAAAAAACATATAAGATATTTGAAAAAACAATAGATGAGAAAGGCATGCCTTTATAGTTTTTATATATAGTCCAACAATCTTCGTTTCCAATTGCTACGTATCTCAAGTCAAATGGTTTAGGATGTCCCATTGCAGCTCTAATAGAACCCCATTTTGACTGGTGAGAACCTCTTGCAAACTCGATGCCATCAAGGGAATCCTACATATAAATGCAAAGATGTGTCAACAGAATAGTAACTACAAATTAAGATTCATAAATACACAAAGAAAAAAAAAAAATAGATAACAGAGAAAGAAGTTAGTTAATTAGTTATACTTGCAAATATGATGTAAGGGCTGATGAATTAACTTCCGGTGATGGCTGATACCTAGATGAGATATTCAATTAATTAGAAAACAAAAGCAGTAAATATTGTGGAGAACAATTTTCAGTTAAGATAACAAATTAAGATATACCGGTGTTAAACACCCATACTGGCAATGCATTAAGGTCCTCAGCTAGCTGCTCAAGACAAATTGTAGCATTAGTATTAATTTAATTTCAACTATATAATGGAAACATTCAATTATAATTAATGTTAAATGATACCCACTTGGAGACCCTCAAAATAACCCAATCCATCATCAATCCAATAGTTCCAAATATCATTTAAGTGTCCAGGCCTCTCCTCCCATGATCCAACAGTATCTTTCCACCTAAAAGCATTTTTTAGAATATTTCCTTCGACGTAGCAACCACCTAATGTAATCACAATTAAAAATAGCATTAGGTCTCAGAGCAACATTCTTTTATCATTTATGTATCATTAAAGTTTACAACGAGAATTAATTTTGTCCTAAGATAAACATTAATGCTTTTTTTTTGACAAAAGGATAAACATCAATGCTAAATAATAGGAATAAATTCATATTGTTTATGTTGTTAACAATATACAATATATCTTCTTAACTCTCTGTCACATCACTTAAGATAGGACCATATATGGGTAGGGTTGAACATAGAATCATCCTTCACAATAGAATTTTGTAAATAAAAAACCCATCTTTAAAATATTAAACTTATTTTTGACATACATACCCGGAAATCTGAGAAATTTGGGTTTCAAATCTGCCACCATTTGGAAAAGGTCATTTCGAAGCCATGACCCCGTGTCAAGAGAAGAATGAGATTGAGGTATTAATCAATCAGTGACTCGATATGTGGAATAATGTAAGATAATAAGGATGTCATGCTTATAAGATATGAAGCCTTTTAGTATATATGGTTCCCTTTAGTAAGAGGTCTAGCCATGGTCCTTGACTTTACCTACTATAGTGGGTAAAGGTTTTTTTTTTTTAAGTAAAAGTAGCAGGTTATTTATATAAGTAGGTAATACTCACTTTTGTTGTCTTTGAATAAAAAATGAGGAAGTCTTGGGTGGCCACACAATCAATGAGAGATAAACAACACATTAAAATAACATTTAAAATAATAATAAAACTCTCATCTTCCTTCTTCTCATAATTTCAATTTCCTCTTCTCATGTCTAACACCATTTTTGCAGGTCTTCTACACACAAATGCAAAAATGAAAAAACTCTTTGGACAAAAAATTAAAATAATAATTGAACCCAGATATTCTCTCCATTAATATGGGACATCTACCCTCTCTATCTTTCTAAATGTTAAACAAAGCACACTGTTAGTGATTTTGGGCCTTATTCCTTGGTGTTCAATTGTTGTTAGTGTGAGTTCAATAAAATTTCCAACATAAGGAGGAGGAGGAGACCTGTAAAAATGGTGTTAGACATGGAGAAAGTCGGTTTAGTTCCCTGCAGTTGGAAAGACTTAAGGGGAGACATGGAGAAAGTCGGTGGTGGTATGCGGGTTCGAGATGCGGTGGTTGTCTTTGTAGTGATTTAGGGTTGAAGAAGGCATCGATAGTATGCCTGCTCACAATAATACAATACAAAAAAATTTACAGGGACTTTTGTTTTTGGTGAATAAACTGACATGGACTTTAGCACAAATAAAATAATACACGTTAAAAAATCGAATCTCTTCAAGTAAACCCATTTACCAGTTTGCAGGTAACTATCTTATGACCATTGATCAACTTTTAATACAAAAACAATGGTCAGGATTTCATGGTCCAAAGTTGCACCCCTTTTTAAGGGGACCATTCTAAAATTTACCATATGATATATATTAAACTTATTCATAAAGGAATGTAATTTAATGTATTGTATAGGGAAAGGATGAATTTTTACATACCTTATATGTGTCAATGGGCATTGCTGACACTTGGTCTATGGTATAAATCCCTTTGGTTGTTGTTGTTATTTGAAGGCTTGCATTATGACTTGTTGCATTGGCTTCCAATACAAATTCCATCTTTCTCCAATGGCTTTTGCTGTGCACTCTTTTGTGTGTACCGTTAGATCTGCCATAAAATTGAATTAGTGGTGATATTTTGATGACCTGTAACTTGTTTGCATTAAAAAACTAAAATTTATTTACAAGTCCCTAACAACAATTTTACATTTATAAATTATGCAACTCTGATTATTTATTTATCTTTTGGTCCTTTTGGTATTTTAATAACAAAGTTGATAAACCGAAAAAATGAGAAGCCAGAGGATTTGAACTTGACACTGTGAGACAAGATCGAGTTCGACCTTGACGACAACCAGATTGGATCGACAATAACAATGTGACAATGGATGTTACCTTTTGTATGTGGTTTGAGGTTGGATCTCAAAATGGCTTCGTTCTCTACTCATTTTAATTTGATAAAAAACAATAATAAAATATTTGCAAAAAAACTGTCAACTTGTTTTATTTCTTAATCAATCCCAAAATTACTTATTATAGCAGGTCATCAATGTAGTGCACCATAAAAGACGCCTTCTCCAAATTTTAATATTACCAACATCCCTGACATGATCCATCAACTAGTTGTACTGCTAATTAGCTCATTAAATACAAAAGGATAATTTTGTAGGTTGGTGAAGATCTACACTCACCTGACATCGGTTGATGTCAGTTTTGCCTCCATCGCTTGATGCCAGTTTTACACCATCAACTCCCGTGAATGAAATTTGTAAATCAGTCTTGCCTTTTGATTTAACATAGTAGACTACTTTATACTTCTTTCCTTGCTCAATATTCTGCATACGGAAAAAGAAGTTTGAGAATGATAGGAAGTTACTTCATTGCCAAAAAAAAGAAGTATTCGTACAAGTAGTTAATAATATTTTTGTCATATTTTTATTTTTAAATAGATGTGTTAAATTATACAAGTCCTTTCTCCATTTTCATATTTAATTTTTTGTATATAGGATCTTAAATTCAAATAATACAAATACAAAAACAAATCTGAAAGGAAATCAAATATATCAATTATGTAAGGCTTCTTTAAAGTGGTTTATCTTTAAAGTAAATAAATAAACATATATCTATCCTTAGATTATTTAGTGACTTCAATTCTCTACACACTTTATCAAATGAAGAATGAATATACTTTACTTGCTCACTTTAAAGGCAGACTTATTTTATAAGACATTTTCCCATCAAGTATTTGTCTTACCATGCCCCAGAAACCAGGGTTAGAGATACCAACGCCACTAGATGGGCAAGGATTGGTGCCACCACAAAGCACCTCCATGCGTAATGCAACCTTATTACGTTTAAAGCAAGAGGTAAGATCCGTTGAAATAGAAATTGATGATTCATCTCCAATAATTGACCAAGGATGAATATTTGATGACGTGCCTTCAGCTTCAAAACCTAAATAAATTTGCAATAATAAAATAAAATCACTTCAAATATATTTGAAATTTCAGTTGATACATATATAGTGGAAAGCCAAGATGAACAAAGGTTTAGAGATATGGAAATGACCTCTATTGCTCACAAGCTCTGCCCACAATCCCCCTTCACCAGCATGATTAATTTCCTGTAAAGAAAATCAAAGAATATGGTCATTTTTTTGAAAATTGAAATGAGATTGTTTGATTCTTGAATAATTGTTAATTTTTTCATTTTCATATTATTTTGAGAAAATGACCTTTTTTTTGTAAATTAAATTTACATATATAATAAGTCAATTAATAGGATTAATAAAACAAGCAACAAAAGCCCTTCCATAAAAATATATAATATTTTATTGCGGTGACGATAAAATAAGCTTAGGTGTAATTAGATTTTTAAAAATGAACCGAGAGAACAATAGAATGAGTAATGATATTTGGATACAAAAATAGTGTCCAACACCGTATAAAAGTACGCATTCCCACTTATTTACTGTTTTCTTCTCTCTCATCATGTATTTCATCACTCCCAAGACACTCATAAGCTCTACGGTGTCTATACAAGGTGTCGAAATTGTGTGTCCAAATATCTTTACTCTTTTAAAATGTGAATAGAAAGAACAATCCAGTGAGTGTAATAAAAAAGAAAAATTGAGTGACCAACCATTACTAAGTGGTGTCTAATATTCTCTACCATAAAATCAAACACACTAAAAATTGCATGAGGTTGATTTTGTGTACCGCCTATTTTATTAGGAGCAAGCATAATTGGCGAAGGTTTTTTTTTTTTCTTGGAAAAATTAATGGTGAATTACTGGTTTAGGTTTTATTGCTCACCTCATAGAATACTCCAAAAAAGATGTCAGAAATTGGCCTTGCAATAGTAGCATCTACAGCTAGCGTTGAGGTCTGGTTGGCATTAGCAGAGCATTGAAAAGCAAGAAAGCACACCACCAACGAACAGAGCATAACACTGCATGAAGCCTTAAAAAAAGCCATCCTGATTGAGATGACAAAATCTATGAACATCGAATTTGGATTGCCTCCTTATGTCCTGCCTCTCCAGCCCCAAAAGTAAAGAGAGGATGGAGAGAGAATAAAGATGGAGGGGGTAAAAATGAGGGAGAAAAAGAGAGAAAGGAAGAGAGAGACAGAGAGAGCTAGAGAAAGACCAAGACAAAGTGACTTGAGACAATCTTAATCCATGAACATCTCCCGCTTTTACAACTCATATATATAGAAGTAGAACCGGAATTTATAGGAAGTAGTGGATTAAATTGCCAGCAACATGAAATGATAATTTTAGTACTGGATAAAAATAGAACCGGAATGGATAGGAATTAGTAGAATAGATTAGCTTTGCTTAATCCAGAAAGTGACACATATATGAGTAGATTAGATTAGCTTTGTATAATTTTAGATATTTGATCGGCATTGCCACATGTAGTGTAGATGCTTTTATTAGCACTTTATTCAGTTATATATAATTATTGACTTGTAAAGGTTGTGAACTTTGGAATTACGATGGAGAATGTTAACATTTCTATAAATGGATTGCATTCAAAATGTGCAACAACTTCATACAACAAAGACAATGCTCACATCAACCAACATTTTAATGGGTGATATCAAATTTCTTCTTCTTTTTTGAAAAACAAAAATATATTAATAAGAACCCATGTATGTACATGTGGCAACAGTCAAGGGCCACAACGAAACTGTAACTAAGATACCGTCACTTAAAAAGAAGGCAGTACATGTATTACAACATCCTAATCCCGAGACCAAGGAAAACAAAGAAAGGGAGCCTATAAGATCTAAACCTGTAGCCAAAAATGAGAATGATAATAAATAAAGTAACATAAGTAGCATAAAAGCTAAATAAAGTGCCATCCACGCAGCTCTGTAGTCCCAAAACCAATGACGCGCAAGCACAAGCCAAAGTGAGCCCAACGTATATCTAACAGAACCCAATTGAAGTGATAAAAAACTCGTGGCCAAAAATGTTTCAGTCAGCAACAAATTCACTCTGCAGCTGGACCAAGACCCACCAAATAGCATTAACCAAGGACCTAGAAAAGGTTTAAGGAAGACAAAGAAGGCATCGAGCCAAAGAAGCTATTATTTGTTTTTTTTTGTGTTTTTTATTTATTTTTAATATAAACACACGGTTCAATTCAAAATATCTTTTAGTTATTTTTCATTTTAAATATATATGGTACCACAATAAATTCGATTTGATAATGTTGATAAGGACATGAATGTCGTACTCCCCGCCCAACATCATTTGGTTTGTTAATCTAGGATCTATAGCTACAAATGCAGAAATGATTTCTAACAAAAAATATGGTTAAAAAATACTCCATTTACCCTAAGAGTAACTTTACAGAGTTACTCTCATACTCATATCTAATGGTTAAAAATTAATCAATTTATTAAAAAAATAGTTAATGATAATTTTTTTATATGAAAGGAAAAACAACTAATTACACATACTAGGAGGGCAAAAGCCCTCCACTGTCCTCATCCACAAGGATGCTAAGAAGAGGAAAAACATTATAAAAAACTGTAACATAAAAAGGACCCTGGTGTCCTCTAAGAGCCAGCATATCCATACATTTATTGGCTTTAGAATCCACGTTTGGAAGCAATTTTAGGATCAATTTATTATGTAGTCTATTTTAAATTTGCATTGCACTCATTATTTATTTATAATTTTTTATTTTAATTGGGAAGAAAATTACAAAGTATTCATTGATACACATAAGTAATATGGATCGTATCTTTTAAATTTTTTTTTTTTGACTAATGGACCGTATCCAATTGTCATTCTTAAAATTGGTGAAAAAAATTGTTTGGCATTTAAATAAATTATTTTTTAGAAAAACACTGAATAAATGACATTGAAGATGATTTTTTTTTTAATTCAAACTATTAGGTATAATATGTTGAAAACATTATCAGAAAACAATAAAATTGAAATCCTAAATTAATTTATAATTATTCAAATTTCTGAAAATATAATATTTCTATTGAGTAATATTTATCTATTGGATTTCGAATTCAATGGTGATCTTTGGGTATTAAAAGTAATAGAAGAAATAAAATACATCAAGCTGTGAAGATTTATTAAATTAAGGATTTCGATTAACGGTTAGAAAGTCACTAAACAAACAAATATTTATTCAAAAAATAAAACAAAAAGGATGGTCTCCCTTTAATGCTACTTTGAAACGTGAAAAAGAAAAATGATTCTTTTAATTTTTAAGAACCTTTTCTTCTTCTTGATGGTCTCCCTTTAATGCTACTTTGAGAGACGACAATAATGTACATGCACAAAAGTGAAAACTAATCACAAAAGGAAATAAAAAACTTATCATTACAAAATATGGATCCATTAATAATAAAAAATAATCGATAACTAAAGATAATTAAAATTAATAATAATTTTGGGGAAACCCATCGTTGATGGGAAGATGGTGTTGATGAATAGAATAATAGCGACAATCTGCAATACAGTCAAAACAAAAACCAAACAACATCGACTATTTGGAGGCTCCAAGAAAGTGAAGAAAGACTATTAAAATATAGAAACATCAACACTAAAAAAATAATAACTGAAAATAATTAATCATAAAATCAAAAAAAGCACATCGAGAAGCCAGTATTGATTAATAGAAGAATAACATTAATATGAAGGTGATAACAAAGTGAACAAAAATTATCAATACATGCATATATTAATATTTAAAATACAGAGATTGAAATATATATATAGAAAAGATTAATCATATCATAAAATAGAAAGAAAGAAAAAACTTGCCTTCATTCGAAAGTCTCAAGTAATAGCTACAACAGATGAGAAGAATGGAGAAGAAAAGTGTATATTTTTTTAAAGCAAACTATGCATGCAAAAGCATCATTATAGGTTGGCACCAAAGCCACTACCAATCATCTGCAACACACCTAAAATTTATTAATAAGAAATGAAAAAATACAAAGAAACAAGGGGGACATAAACCAAACCCTTGGAAAAGTTACTTAAATCTAAAATTAGGCAAACCCCACCTATTACAGAAAAAGTCATGCCTAATGAAACAAGGAATTGTATTCCACCAAGTATAGCATTTTGAAATAGTTCCAAAATTAGCTAACTTGTCTGTATAATGGTCACCCTCCCTATAAACATGGGAAATCTTAAAATCTAGACATTAAGACACAATTTTTCCATTTTGTTCTAAGCTTCCAAGGAACAATTTGTGGGTTTGAATAAGCTTGCACCACCATAGAGGAGTCACACTCCATCCAAAGCCTCTTCCAACCACTCTCAACAGTCGCATAGATGGCAGACATGGCTGCAAGGAGCTCAGCAGAGAAAGAATCAGTGATGCCAAAGTATTCCTCAAAACTACCAAGGACAGCCCCACTCTTATCTCTAAAAATAGCCCCCCACCAGCATGGCCAAGGGAGCCCTTAGCTACCCCATCAGTATTGACTTTAATCCAGTTGTAAGGGGGAGGATACCAGACCACTTGAATGATATTAGGAGCCTTCCTAGGGTGACCTGCAACTCCAAAAGCTTTGAGAATCCGAAAATCATCAATGGAATTAGACATGGAGCTGCTAGACAGATTACCAGAAATAGCAATATTTGCTTTCAGTTGACTAATGGCATTGTCCAAGGAGATTTTTTGTCATCAAATTTCAACATGTTCCTTGCAATCTAGATCATCTAGATAATGTTGATGATGGCAGCAATTAAAACATCAAGCACTTGAGGGTTCCATTGCCTGCTGCAGAAATCTATGACTGAAAGAATACTACTATGATCAATCTGTATATTGATAGAAGAGATAAACCAAAACCACAGATTTCTAGCAAATTGACAGCTGAAAAACAAGTGATCTGCAAATTCTGTAGCTGAGTAACAAAGAATGCAAATAGACACTGAAGTACAACCCCTTTCATCAACTGATCTTCTGTTGGCAGCTTCTGATGAATCAATCTCCATGTTAAGAAAGATTTAGAAGGTGGAATTGTCTTTCTCCAAATAACATCTGCCAAACTGTAATGATTCTGAGCCATGTTGAAGTGAAGGAAAGCAGATTTCAGAGATAGCTCATCATTGGGGGAACCTTGCCAGACAAGAAAATCAGAACATTCAAATAAAGGAATATCAATTTGAGGTAGTTCATTTCTAATGCCGGGTAAATTGGTCAAAATCTCAGCAGGGATTTGTCAACTTCTATCATGATTAAAATCGAAACTCAAGCGATGAAGGGACTGATGCAAGTGAGATGGAATTTGCATATAATCAACTAATGGCTGTGAAAGCCATTTGTCAAGCCAGAAGTTCACTCTGTTGTTGTTACCAATTTGCCAAGAAGAGTTACTATGAACCACTTGAAGATTGATCTTAATTCCTGGCCAAATGGAAGATTTCACAAATCTGACTGCAGAATTAAGTCTCAGTTGGAACCTTTTTCTGTAGAAAACAGTCCACTCAGCAGATGAGGCCATTATAACACCATGTTTTTCCTATGTTGTCTGTAGCAGTAAATACATATTTAAATGTGTTTATTTTAGATTAAGCTCAGAGGATGATTTTAATTAAACTAAAATCATTTTCTTGTGTTGTTGTATCATATGAAGTCACGGTAGAAATTTCAGTTGAAAATTCAGACGGAAGTCGGTCTGCGTTTTCACTGCCGATGCAAGTTTACTGTGTAGAAAACCTAATTTTGACCCGTGAACGAGACAATTAGTGTTTTTATTATGTTTCCTTCAACCTTGGTTATTTTGAAAATTTTTCGTTCAAAAATAAAATATAATATTTTATTCGGGCGAAAACGTCGGAAGAATTATGATCGGAAATGCAACCAGGTACGAAATGGTGCAGATTATGGAGCATAAAAGAAGTGAGGAGACATGATGGAAGAGGCTATGACACACTCCAAAAGTACAATCAACACACTTTTCAAATTATAATATTATTCTAATCCAAAAGTCATTTCTCTCTCTTCTTCCATCCAATCAAGCATTAAACCACCAAGCTTGCTCAACAAGCTCTCCCTCTTCTCCCCTTTGGCCGTGGACTTCCTCCCCCCCACTCTATATATACCCCTTTCATTTTCACTTCATCATCTTCCTTCTTCAACCTCCATTAAACCTTCATCTTCTTCTTTCTTCTAAAAAGTTCAAGCTCTTAAAGCTTTAGTTTTTATTCATCTTTTCTACTTAAGTTCCTCATTAAAGTTCTTCCTTATACTAAGGGTAATGCTCTCATATGAATCTTTTTGCAAGTTTCATCTTGTATTTCTTAGTTTACTTTATGTGTTCTTTATATGCTTTAAACTTCTAAAATCTCTCTAAAATGGTAGAGAACTCCTTTTGAGTTGAAACCACTTTCTATAGTCTTGTATTAACTTATATTTTCACATAATAAGAGGTTGTGTAAAACAAAAATCTCTACCCATCTCTTCCAATGAAGGCCGAATGCTTGCATTTGTGACCTAGGAAGTTTTTGTTTCAACTTTTGGAATATGATCGTGTGTTTGAGTTTATAACTATCCCTTGATCTTGAATCTATAAATCTTGGAAGTTTTGATAGCTTGTTCCTATGATGGCCTAGGATACTATGTTTCAACTTTCCAAGTATTGATCATGGATTTAGAACTCTTAATACCTTGTGATTCTAAACCTAAGAGTTATTGTTAAACAAATAATATTTTCCTCATCATCCTATGATGGCCAAAACTTAGAGTTTAGGTGCTAGGATGTTTGAGTTTTTATTTTTCCAAGATGATCATGGACTTGAGCTCCATAAGATATTTGGATGCTAAGTCTAAGAGATTGGAAAGTTTAAGGATTTCTAACTTGTTTATTCTATGTTATTAAAGCTAGTATGTATTACTTTTATTTTTCCAAGATGATCATGGACTTGAGCTCCATAAGATATTTGGATGCTAAGTCTGAGATATTGGAAAGTTTAAGGATTTCTAACTTGTTTATTCTATGTTATTAAAGCTAGTATGTATTACTTTCATTTTTCCAAGATGATCATGGACTTGAGCTCCATAAGATATTTGGATGCTAAGTCTAAGAGATTGGAATGTTTAAGTTTCCATTGTTTTCCAAGATGATCATGGACTTGAGCTCCATAAGATATTTGGATGCTAAGTCTAAGAGATTGGAATGCTTAAGTTCCCATTGTTTTCCAAGATGATCATGGACTTAAGCTCCATAAGATATTTGGATGCTAAGTCTAAGAGATTTGACAGTTTAAAGATTTCTAGACTATAAATCCTATGAAGGGCGAACCTAGAAGGTTAAGGACCTAGGATACTTTGTTCATATTTTTCCAAAATGATCATGGTTTTGAGCTCCTTAATACATATGGATATTAAACCTAAGAGATTGGAAAGTTTAGTGAATGCTAGCCTATTTTACTAGCCTTGGCCGAATGCCCTATGTTTATAATTGAGTGGGATTTTAATTCAACTTTGTTAAATGATCATTGTTTATGAACTCCTAACACTTAAGGATCATAAATCCATGAGTTGTATAATTTTCAGGAATCTCTAACCCTAAGAACTAGTCTTGGCCGAACCTATACCTTGTGGTTTAGTGTTCTTGTTTGATTTTAACTTGTGATTTTGTGTTCATAACCTTAGACTTCCATCGCGGAGGAAACGAGGACGTACGTGACATACCTCTTCGAGCATCTAATCTTATTACCTTCACAAGAAGTAAGAGGGGATTGCGTAGGGATATTCAATGACTATATGCATGTGTGTATGCGTTTACTTGAGTGATTGAATATTATTATGATATTGAGCCAATACTTGAATAACTTGTTTACTTGAACTATTGTGGTTATTACTTGAAGTTGAACATTACTTGCTTTAAAGTGTTATGAATTATATATATGTGATGAATCTGTCGTTAATCGTGATATTATTGTTGAGAATATATTACAGTTGATTGAAGTTTGAGGAGCCGGACTTGAGTCGGTGCACAATGATTATAAACGATTAAAGGCCTTAATAAGCCTTGAATAGAACTTTGAAAGTATTGGTTTCATTTATGAAAGTTCCTTGTTTAAAACGCTTACTTCAAGAAAATGAGATTCTTATTTTGAAAAGAAACGCTGAAGTGTTTTTAAGACAATAGAAACTACCTTTTTATGATCCAAAGATGGTACGAGAGAAAACCTTTTTCGAACTATGTGTTTTATGAAGGAAAACCCCCTTTGAAAATATTTGACCTTATTTCATCAAGGATTTCAAAAGCAAACGAATTTCCTAAATGTTTTATAAAATAATTTGTAAAGGAAAAGATTTTCTCCTAAATGATGTAGAAACATTCCGGTTACTTGGATAAGTGATCGAGGTTTTGTTTTGGTTTTTGATTTTCACTGAGCCAAAAGTAAGCACATGTGAAAGAGAATCTAGTTTGCGAGACGTCACCTCTAGTATTCAGTTATAAGCACATAATCTGGGATCCGTGTCAAGAATTATGGACCAAGGGTTCAAGTTGTGATATTATGGGCTAGGAGTCCAAATCTTGGAATTGAGGATTGTGTGTTCTAATTTCATTGTTATGGGCTAGGAGTCCTTATCATGTTGAAATAAAACATGGATAAAATTATAATTGTTTCTACGACCACAACCTTGGACTGCGGCCTCGGTCTAAGGTGTTTGTGATTGAGCACTCGGACTATGCGTCCTGTGCTATTAATTTTCAAGTGATGAAAATTGTGAATAGTCATTAGCTTTGGGCTTCGACAACGGAAAAGAATGAACACTAAGAAAAGTCTCGTTAATGAAAAGTCTTTTATTCATATGCATTTTCCCTTGGCAGATGTGCTTGAGTTACCAAATACCCACTTAAGATGTGGTATTTGATGATGTATACATCTGAATGGTCGTTATAAGGGATTCGTGATGGTGTTGATCCGGTGTGAGGTGACGGAGACAACTTGCCAAATGTGGCGTATGAGCATGATCAAGTCTTTCTTTCTTAATGATAAAATGGTGATGGTATCTCATGAGATTAAGATTAGAGCCTGATGATCGAAGTGTCATGCATTATCTTTATAAAATTGATTGATTCGGGTATGAGACCCACTGAAATAATACTTGTTGTTTACCTATGAGTAATGTTTAAAATGTTAATATGCCAAGGTGTTGTATGTATCATGTGTATGGTTGTTGTGTGATATATCCGTTGTCGGTATCTCACTCTTTCATTTCTACTTGTTATTCTCTCTTTCTTTTCGGTATCGTCGTACGTATATGAGTTTAGATGGATCCCAATATCCCACTTGTGCCGACAACGTCGAAGACCTCAGTCTTCGACGACGCAGGGAATGCCAGGGCATGGCTGATACATCTAGGTGCGACATCTGCCACATACCATGGAGCAATTACCACAACCGATTTAAATGCTGAAGGAGACCCAATCCGTATGAGTCACACCGTAAAGACTGGGAGGGTAGCTCTGCCTCTGCCTTGGTATTACCTTTACACACTACGAGCTAACAGACTGCTACATGAGCCACCACCTCTAGACGTAGAGCTGGCAGCACCGATTGAGGAGGACCCTGAGGAAGACTTCTATGAGGTCATGGAGGAGGATGAGCCGGAGGGTCACGTTATGGATCATGACGGCGACGATGATTCTGTAGACGAGGGCGGCGACGTCATAGATCCATTACATGATGTCTCGTCTCGTGGGAGCATTTGTGGAGACCCTGCTTGCAGCTAGTGTCAGTAACCAGTTCGGAGTGTTTTGTGGATAGTCTTCCGTCATCTGACTTTTTAGATTTACCTTTTTGGATGTGGTTCCGAACCCTCTTTCCCTGTGTCCTTACTTACTCTCTTTTAAGTTATATCTTCTAGATGTCTAACTCTATTGCAATGGCCGTCGATAAGGACCTATCTTATGTACTGGAACTTGGCTCTCATTGGGACATGTTATATATATATGTTGTCTTCAATTCATGTTCTGAGTGTTCATCACCTTTATCTTGTTTCACCCTTTCAAAAAAAAAAATAACTACCATTTTTAGTGTACTCATCCATCGAGAAAATAATACTTGCCGAAAGTAACCAGCATTGTAAATCAGAAATATTTCCGCAATTGGGTAACCATGCGATGCCGGGTTTAGGGTGTCACAGCCATCATATCAAAAGAAAGCTTAAGTAAGGCAGCTTTGTTTAAGGATTTCAAAGATCTTAATCCTAAGCCTCCTTCCACTACTGGTATGCTTATTTTTTTCCAAGCCACAGTGCAAATTTTCCTCACATTAGGGTCCCCAGACCAAACAAAATTTCTGATGCAAGAGTCCAAATACTTAACAAGAGCAGCAGGCCATTGATAAATTTGGAAGCTGTATAGAAGCATGCTTTGTATGACAGACTTTACAAGCTCAATTATTCCCATGATGGAGAGCAAGCAACCCTTCCAAGAAGCCAATTTGTCAATGATCCTGTCAGCTATAGGCTTGAGATGGAATTTCTTTGGCTTACCCTTGAAAATAGGCACTCCAAGGTAGTTGAAAGGGAGGGATCCAGCTGAAAAACCAAGTATGTTTGAGATTCTCACAGACTTGGTTGAAGAAATGTCACCAGAATAGAACTTACATTTGCTAGGATTCAAGAATTGCCCGGAAGCTTCTCCATATTCTTCAAAAAGCTTCATCAAGGCTTCAAAACCTTTTTTTATCACCTTTACAAAAGATAAGCACATCATCAGCATACATCAGATGACTAGGGCAGATTAGATTCTTAGGGCCAACAGTAGGTTTGACCTTACCAGAATTCACTAGATATGAGATGTGATGAGCCTCTGGTTGACTGGTTTTATAACTAATAAAGACCATGGCTTTGTGCTTATTTTATATCATTTTTCACCCAAATTAGACTTGATTGTCTTTAAGCAGTATTTTGAGTCTATAAAGTATTTTTAGGTTAATTTAGCCAATTTTGAATCAAATAAAGCTTATGGCTATTTTGTTGTTTTCAGGATAATAAGAAGAGCAAGTGAGGAAGTGCACCTGAAGCAGAGGCCATCACGCCTAGGCCGTGACACTGGTCACGGCCGTGATGAGAAGATTATGAAAGTCGAAGAGATCACGGCCTGCCCGTGATAAGCATCACGGCCGTAACGGACTAGAATGTGAAAGGACACCCTTGGCAGAAGCGATCACGGCCTGGCCGTGATGGCCATCACGGCCGTGACAAGAGAGAAACCAAAAGCCTATTTGAAGGCAGAACAGAGGGAAAGCGAAAAGGAATCCCAACAACTTTCATGAAGAACTCGGGGCGCTTAATTGGATGTATAATGGGTCACATTGGGCCTTGAAGTTAGAACATAATTGCTGTCACTTTGGAACCTGAACTAGTCGTGAAGATTGGGCCATAACTTGGGCTGTAGATGTCGGTTGGAAGTGAAACCGGTGGCAAATGAAAGATCAAACAAAGAACTTTAACTCTCATGAAGACCATTATTCCAAACAGAGACGTTTTGAGGGGCTCCAATCCATGTGAAGATAGAGACGTTTCAGCTGCCCTATGAATTGAATGTGGACATAACTCCCTCATCTTAACTCATAATTAAGCAAATTAAGTGGCTTTGGAAAGCTAAGAGGCAGAGGTTGAAGTGAATTAAAGGAGTATTCAGATATTGAGAGGTCTTGAGAGAATTTGTATAAATAGGAGTCATAGGCTAGTCGATTGTGGCTAGTCTTAGATAGTCAGTAGTTTGTTTTGTTTCCTTTTCTACTTATGTTTGTTATGGAGAACTAGTCTCCTAGATTAGTCTACTGTATGAGAATTCTATATACTTGAGGTTTTGTAAATCCCTATTTTAATTGCTTTTCCCTTTTCAATACCATATTATACATTTCTGTTTGTTATTTCAGGAGTGTGTAGTATTGTATTGATTTGTTTCAGTGATGTTATTTTCCTATACATAATCGCGTTTGTTATTTCGCGTGTGTTCATTCATGTTCGTTTGTTAATGAGAGCTTAACCCCGTTTGTTATTTCGGGAATAGGAACTTGCATCCATAGTAGCAATTACGTTGTTAGTTGTTGCTGTAACTGAAAGGGGATTAGAATCTGCTTAGGGCTTGGGATTACATTAACCAAGGATAGTTGGGAATTCTTGACAGTAGATTAATCGTTGTTTGATAATTGATAATCTCTTTTCTTACTCTGTTTTTATTTTGTTTCCTTTATTTTATTTTAATCTCAAAACCCCCATTTCTAACTTTTACTAATTTTCTGTTAATAATAACAACAACTAAAGAGTCCTTGAGAGACGATATCCGAGTTGTCGCTCTATACTACATTATTTTAATAATCGCTCGTTCTTTTTGGCGCGTGGCGACAGCGCGGTCAAAAATTGGCGCCGTTGCCGGGGACTCTGGTTTGTTGTTATTAGCAGAAAATATAAAAAAAATAAATAAATAAATTTTTTGCTGAATTTGTCTGGTTATGGATCTTACTGATAAGCTCACTTATTTGAAGCAATTGTTTCAACAGACACAGTTTTGTGGCATGTGCGGCTCTCCTGAGCACCTGTATGAGGCATGCCCCATTCTGACAAATGCTACTTATTGGCCTCGAGCTTATACATTCCATCCTGACAATCAAGGCAAAAAGCTTGAGGATAATGAAGAACCTGTGGAATCAAATGCATGTGTTGAGAATGATGGGGTGGATGAACCGTGTGCAGAAAGTCCAGACAATCAGACCTTTACTAACTCAGTTTCTTTTACTACATGTACTAACTGTCACCGACACTAACCCGTGTGCTGTTTTTGTGGCCAGTTTCTTGACTCTATTTTACAGGGATGATAGTGAGAGTGATACCGATTGTTCAAATTCAAGTTCCAAATACACTATCCATTGAGCAGCTACCTCCCACTGTGGAACAACCGGTGATGGAGTTCAAGCCTCTGGAATTTGTACCATGGCCAGTCCAAGAGGTTGAGCCCCACTTTTATTGGGAGGATTTTATTGAGAAAGAGGTCATCTGTGACCCCAGAGGAAGTGAAAAGTCCGCCGCACTGGGCGAGGTTACTATGATTGTCAAGCACCCACTTCCGTATAAAGGCTGCAAGTTAGGGAAGCATGGAATGAACTACCACCCTTTGGCTACCATGTGGGACTTATGTTACAAGCAATGGGATCCTGGTGGAACCGCCCTTCAATGAGTTTTTCTTAACCCTTATCTCTTTTAATTTTCTTTTTCTTTGCTTTATTTCTGTTTTTTTTTTTTCCAATAAAGCTCCTGAATAATTTGAGAAGCTCAGGAGTTATGTTGAGTCTGGTATTGGCAAGTTTGATGGATTTTATTGGTTTTGCATAGATTGATGGCATGATAGTGTTGATTTTTTCCCCCTAGGATTTGAAAAAAAAAATATTTTTTTGAAAAATGATCCCCATATGATTGAAAACTGAACTTTGAGATTTTATTATGATGACATGATTTATGATAAGTTTGGGGTGATAGGAAGCACACACTAGGGATAGAATCTCTTTCAAATAATTTGCAAAAAAAAAATGTCCAGGTGAGGTTTTGAGCCTCCAACATGTTTTTGACTGTGTGAAAATCACTTTTGAGTTGCACTTTCCTGAGTTTGCTTGAATCTCTTTATGGTTTGCATGTTTATGTGTTTGCTTCAAATGATTTAGGCAGTTTTTTTTGTAAATAGCTACTTGGCCTGAATAAACTAATTCCTATTGCATGTTCCCTAGTTAGCCCTTTTGAGCCTATTAGCCTGTTAATTCTTGATAACCTAATGTTATAAGCCCAAAAATCTGGAAAACCATGTTAACCCGATCTTAGGATTAGGAGAGCATGTAATCTTAGAATGGGTGCAAGAAACTAAAGTTTGGGGTGGCTGCAAGGTGCAATGTGTTGTTTGGGATTAGGAAAAAGAAAAAAAGAAAAAAAGAAAAGTGTAAAAATAAAAAAAAAATAAATAAAAAAAAAAGTTGAAAAAAAAAAGAAAAGAAAAACAGAAAAAAATAAAAGTGCAAAAATGCCAAAAAGAAATAAAAAGGCTGTAGTCACCCAAAGCAAAATGAAAAATGAGAAAAGGAACTTGAGTGGAATTTCAAAGTGTAAATAATGTTCATGCTCTCTTAGTTCCTAGGGTCTTCAGCCTAGTTCTTTTGTATATCCTACCCTTAGCCAGGCCCCATTACAACCCATAAAAGACCTTCTGATGTTGCATGCATATTTTCTGTGGGAACCATTTTGAGATGAAAATCAAATTTATGGGAAGTGCTCTTAAAAGTGAAAACTGAGTGAAATGTTGATAGCCTGACACAAACTGAGTGATTGAGTGAAACATAAATTTCCCTTGTGAGGAAGGCATTTGTTTGAATTTGGTGATCTCTCTTTTGTGTGTAACTTGGATCCCCTGCTTAGATTAATGAGTGTTTGAATGATGAAAAATTCTCAATTGTTTAGAATGAATGATTGTGGGGATTGCTTTGTTTGGAAGGGGGGAACATTGAAAATATTTTGGTAAATTGCTTGAAATCTGTGGAAAGTTGATTAAATCTTTTGAGCTTGCCAGGTCTTGAGTCTTTTTAAGTTTTTGAGTGTAGTTTGCTTGGGGACAAGCAAAGTTTAAGTTTGGGGTATTTTGATGAGCCTCTGGTTGACTGGTTTTATAACTAATAAAGACCATGGCTTTGTGCTTATTTTATATCATTTTTCACCCAAATTAGACTTGATTGTCTTTAAGCAGTATTTTGAGTCTATAAAGTATTTTTAGGTTAATTTAGCCAATTTTGAATCAAATAAAGCTTATGGCTATTTTGTTGTTTTCAGGATAATAAGAAGAGCAAGTGAGGAAGTGCACCTGAAGCAGAGGCCATCACGCCTAGGCCGTGACACTGGTCACGGCCGTGATGAGAAGATTATGAAAGTCAGAAAGGATCACGGCCTGCCCGTGATAAGCATCACGGCCGTAACGGACTAGAATGTGAAAGGACACCCTTGGCAGAAGCGATCACGGCCTGGCCGTGATGGCCATCACGGCCGTGACAAGAGAGAAACCAAAAGCCTATTTGAAGGCAGAACTGAGGGAAAGCTAAAAGGAATCCAAACAACTTTCATGAAGAACTCAGACGCTTAATTGGATGTATAATGGGTCACATTGGGCCTTGAAGTTAGAACATAATTGCTGTCACTGGAACCTGAACTAGTCGTGAAGATTGGGCCATAACTTGGGCTGTAGATGTCGGTTGGAAGTGAAACCGGTGGCAAATGAAAGATCAAACAAAGAACTTTAACTCTCATGAAGACCATTATTCCAAACAGAGACGTTTTGAGGGGCTCCAATCCATGTGAAGATAGAGACGTTTCAGCTGCCCTATGAATTGAATGTGGACATAACTCCCTCATCTTAACTCATAATTAAGCAAATTAAGTGGCTTTGGAAAGCTAAGAGGCAGAGGTTGAAGTGAATTAAAGGAGTATTCAGATATTGAGAGGTCTTGAGAGAATTTGTATAAATAGGAGTCATAGGCTAGTCAGTTGTGGCTAGTCTTAGATAGTCAGTAGTTTGTTTTGTTTCCTTTTCTACTTATGTTTGTTATGGAGAACTAGTCTCCTAGATTAGTCTACTGTATGAGAATTCTATATACTTGAGGTTTTGTAAATCCCTATTTTAATTGCTTTTCCCTTTTCAATACCATATTATACATTTCTGTTTGTTATTTCAGGAGTGTGTAGTATTGTATTGATTTGTTTCAGTGATGTTATTTTCCTATACTTAATCGCGTTTGTTATTTCGCGTGTGTTCATTCATGTTCGTTTGTTCATGAGAGCTTAACCCCGTTTGTTATTTCGGGAATAGGAACTTGCATCCATAGTAGCAATTACGTTGTTAGTTGTTCTTTGAATCGAAAGGGGATTAGAATCGCTTAGGGCTTGGGATTACATTAACCAAGGATAGTTGGGAATTCTTGACAGTAGATTAATCGTTGTTTGATAATTGATAATCTCTTTTCTTACTCTGTTTTTATTTTGTTTCCTTTATTTTATTTTAATCTCAAAACCCCCATTTCTAACTTTTACTAATTTTCTGTTAATAATAACAACAACTAAAGAGTCCTTGAGAGACGATATCCGAGTTGTCGCTCTATACTACATTATTTTATCATCGCTCGTTCTTTTTGGCGCGTGGCGACAGCGCGGTCAAAAATTGGCGCCGTTGCCGGGGACTCTGGTTTGTTGTTATTAGCAGAAAATATAAAAAAAATAAATAAATAAATTTTTTGCTGAATTTGTCTGGTTATGGATCTTACTGATAAGCTCACTTATTTGAAGCAATTGTTTCAACAGACACAGTTTTGTGGCATGTGCGGCTCTCCTGAGCACCTGTATGAGGCATGCCCCATTCTGACAAATGCTACTTATTGGCCTCGAGCTTATACATTCCATCCTGACAATCAAGGCAAAAAGCTTGAGGATAATGAAGAACCTGTGGAATCAAATGCATGTGTTGAGAATGATGGGGTGGATGAACCGTGTGCAGAAAGTCCAGACAATCAGACCTTTACTAACTCAGTTTCTTTTACTACATGTACTAACTGTACTGACACTAACCCGTGTGCTGTTTGTGGCCAGTTTCTTGACTCTATTTTACAGGATGATAGTGAGAGTGATACCGATTGTTCAGCCGAAGTTCCAAATACACTATCCATTGAGCAGCTACCTCCCACTGTGGAACAACCGGTGATGGAGTTCAAGCCTCTGGAATTTGTACCATGGCCAGTCCAAGAGGTTGAGCCCCACTTTTATTGGGAGGATTTTATTGAGAAAGAGGTCATCTGTGACCCCAGAGGAAGTGAAAAGTCCGCCGATCACTGGGCGAGGTTACTATGATTGTCAAGCACCCACTTCCGTATAAAGGCTGCAAGTTAGGGAAGCATGGAATGAACTACCACCCTTTGGCTACCATGTGGGACTTATGTTACAAGCAATGGGATCCTGGTGGAACCGCCCTTCAATGAGTTTTTCTTAACCCTTATCTCTTTTAATTTTCTTTTTCTTTGCTTTATTTCTGTTTTTTTTTTTCCAATAAAGCTCCTGAATAATTTGAGAAGCTCAGGAGTTATGTTGAGTCTGGTATTGGCAAGTTTGATGGATTTTATTGGTTTTGCATAGATTGATGGCATGATAGTGTTGATTTTTTCCCCCTAGGATTTGAAAAAAAAAATATTTTTTTGAAAAATGATCCCCATATGATTGAAAACTGAACTTTGAGATTTTATTATGATGACATGATTTATGATAAGTTTGGGGTGATAGGAAGCACACACTAGGGATAGAATCTCTTTCAAATAATTTGCAAAAAAAAAATGTCCAGGTGAGGTTTTGAGCCTCCAACATGTTTTTGACTGTGTGAAAATCACTTTTGAGTTGCACTTTCCTGAGTTTGCTTGAATCTCTTTATGGTTTGCATGTTTATGTGTTTGCTTCAAATGATTTAGGCAGTTTTTTTTGTAAATAGCTACTTGGCCTGAATAAACTAATTCCTATTGCATGTTCCCTAGTTAGCCCTTTTGAGCCTATTAGCCTGTTAATTCTTGATAACCTAATGTTATAAGCCCAAAAATCTGGAAAACCATGTTAACCCGATCTTAGGATTAGGAGAGCATGTAATCTTAGAATGGGTGCAAGAAACTAAAGTTTGGGGTGGCTGCAAGGTGCAATGTGTTGTTTGGGATTAGGAAAAAGAAAAAAAGAAAAAAAGAAAAGTGTAAAAATAAAAAAAAATTAAATAAAAAAAAAAGTTGAAAAAAAAAAAAGGGAAAACGGGAAAAAAAATAAAAGTGCAAAAATGCCAAAAAGAAATAAAAAGGCTGTAGTCACCCAAAGCAAAATGAAAAATGAGAAAAGGAACTTGAGTGGAATTTCAAAGTGTAAATAATGTTCATGCTCTCTTAGTTCCTAGGGTCTTCAGCCTAGTTCTTTTGTATATCCTACCCTTAGCCAGGCCCCATTACAACCCATAAAAGACCTTCTGATGTTGCATGCATATTTTCTGTGGGAACCATTTTGAGATGAAAATCAAATTTATGGGAAGTGCTCTTAAAAGTGAAAACTGAGTGAAATGTTGATAGCCTGACACAAACTGAGTGATTGAGTGAAACATAAATTTCCCTTGTGAGGAAGGCATTTGTTTGAATTTGGTGATCTCTCTTTTGTGTGTAACTTGGATCCCCTGCTTAGATTAATGAGTGTTTGAATGATGAAAAATTCTCAATTGTTTAGAATGAATGATTGTGGGGATTGCTTTGTTTGGAAGGGGGGAACATTGAAAATATTTTGGTAAATTGCTTGAAATCTGTGGAAAGTTGATTAAATCTTTTGAGCTTGCCAGGTCTTGAGTCTTTTTAAGTTTTTGAGTGTAGTTTGCTTGGGGACAAGCAAAGTTTAAGTTTGGGGTATTTTGATGAGCCTCTGGTTGACTGGTTTTATAACTAATAAAGACCATGGCTTTGTGCTTATTTTATATCATTTTTCACCCAAATTAGACTTGATTGTCTTTAAGCAGTATTTTGAGTCTATAAAGTATTTTTAGGTTAATTTAGCCAATTTTGAATCAAATAAAGCTTATGGCTATTTTGTTGTTTTCAGGATAATAAGAAGAGCAAGTGAGGAAGTGCACCTGAAGCAGAGGCCATCACGCCTAGGCCGTGACACTGGTCACGGCCGTGATGAGAAGATTATGAAAGTCAGAAAGGATCACGGCCTGCCCGTGATAAGCATCACGGCCGTAACGGACTAGAATGTGAAAGGACACCCTTGGCAGAAGCGATCACGGCCTGGCCGTGATGGCCATCACGGCCGTGACAAGAGAGAAACCAAAAGCCTATTTGAAGGTAGAACTGAGGGAAAGCTAAAAGGAATCCAAACAACTTTCATGAAGAACTCAGACGCTTAATTGGATGTATAATGGGTCACATTGGGCCTTGAAGTTAGAACATAATTGCTGTCACTGGAACCTGAACTAGTCGTGAAGATTGGGCCATAACTTGGGCTGTAGATGTCGGTTGGAAGTGAAACCGGTGGCAAATGAAAGATCAAACAAAGAACTTTAACTCTCATGAAGACCATTATTCCAAACAGAGACGTTTGGAGGGGCTCCAATCCATGTGAAGATAGAGACGTTTCAGCTGCCCTATGAATTGAATGTGGACATAACTCCCTCATCTTAACTCATAATTAAGCAAATTAAGTGGCTTTGGAAAGCTAAGAGGCAGAGGTTGAAGTGAATTAAAGGAGTATTCAGATATTGAGAGGTCTTGAGAGAATTTGTATAAATAGGAGTCATAGGCTAGTCAGTTGTGGCTAGTCTTAGATAGCCAGTAGTTTGTTTTGTTTCCTTTTCTACTTATGTTTGTTATGGAGAACTAGTCTCCTAGATTAGTCTACTGTATGAGAATTCTATATACTTGAGGTTTTGTAAATCCCTATTTTAATTGCTTTTCCCTTTTCAATACCATATTATACATTTCTGTTTGTTATTTCAGGAGTGTGTAGTATTGTATTGATTTGTTTCAGTGATGTTATTTTCCTATACTTAATCGCGTTTGTTATTTCGCGTGTGTTCATTCATGTTCGTTTGTTCATGAGAGCTTAACCCCGTTTGTTATTTCGGGAATAGGAACTTGCATCCATAGTAGCAATTACATTGTTAGTTGTTGCTGTAACTGAAAGGGGATTAGAATCTGCTTAGGGCTTGGGATTACATTAACCAAGGATAGTTGGGAATTCTTGACAGTAGATTAATCGTTGTTTGATAATTGATAATCTCTTTTCTTACTCTGTTTTTATTTTGTTTCCTTTATTTTATTTTAATCTCAAAACCCCCATTTCTAACTTTTACTAATTTTCTGTTAATAATAACAACAACTAAAGAGTCCTTGAGAGACGATATCCGAGTTGTCGCTCTATACTACATTATTTTAATAATCGCTCGTTCTTTTTGGCGCGTGGCGACAGCGCGGTCAAGATGCCTCTACTAAGAACATCCTCAGCAAGGCAAAACAGTAAAGGGGAGAGGGGGTCACCCTGCCTGACCCCCCTTTTACAAGTAAAATATCCTTCTATCTTTCCATTAACCAAAAGTGAAAGCTTGGCAAATTGCAAAACCACTTTGATCCAATTGCAAAAAAATACTGTTAAAGCCAAAAGCCTGAAGGACGGAGATAAGAAATGACCAATCCAAGGTGTCAAAAGCCTTTCTAATGTCCAATTTCATAGCTAAATTCCCACCAAAAGACTTATAGTCCAGTAAATTAGATGCGTCTGAAGCAATGAAGATACAATCTTTTATATTTCTGCCTTGGACAAAACCTCTTTGTTGCTGAGACCGAATCTTTGGAGCAATTATGGCAAGCCTATCAGCTAGCACCTTGGTAATGATTTTGAACTGAAAGTTGGCTAGGGCAATAGGCCTAAACTCCTCAATTTTATCAACATTAGGAACTTTAGGAATTAGCACTACTACATTTGAATTCAGGTTAGGCATAAGCCACCCTTGGGAGAAGAATTGACTGACCGAATTACAGACATCCTGCCTAACTATGTCCCAAAAGGTTTGATAAAAGCAACTACCAAAGCCATCTGGACCAGGAGCACCCTCATTTTTCATTGCACAAACTACTTTCTTGATTTCCTCATTAGAAGGCTGACAGGTCAATAAATCATTGTCCAATGCTGTAACAAAAGCAGGAACAACTCTACTGATGAGATCATTTTGAAGACAATTATTTGGGACAGCATATAGATTCTCAAAGTAGTTGATGGCATGCTGAGCAATTTCCCTAGGATCAACAATTATATCATTACCTTGCCTGTGAGCATTCATGGATTTAGAAGCTTGCCTCACCTTCGTTAGCCTATGAAAGAAGGTTGTGTTTCTATCACCTTCACAGATCCACTTTATCCTAGACTTTTCTCTCCACAATTCCTCTTCAGCATTAAGAGCCCGAGCAAATTCTGCTTGAGCCAAAACCTCTTGCTCCAATAAATCATCATTGACACCATCTCTGTCCATTTGCTGCTGAATATTGTCAAGAGCCAATTTTGAAGAATCCACTCTAAGATGCACATTTCCAAAAACCAGCTTGTTCCATGATTTCAATTCAAGCTTTAGGTCTTTCAGCTTATGAGATAGAACATACATAGGACAACCAATGACAGACTTGCCCTAAACTTCTTTAACCAATGTAATCAAATCAGGGTGACCAATCCACATTTTGTAGAATTTGAAGGAAGATGGAAAAGTGTGAACCACCTTATTTGAGGTCAAGAGCAAAGGAAAGTGATCTGAGCAACTTCTCACCAAAGTGCAACAGGAAGTGGAGTTCCAAGAATCTAACCAATCACCATTACAAGGACTTCTGTCAAGTCTTCTTTCAGTGAGGGAAGATCCTCTTCTCCTATTGCTCCAAGTATAAAAAGCTCCCCTAGTATCCAGGTGAACTAGATTGCAAGCATTTGAAAAAGATCTAAAATCATCACAAGCAGCTCGAAGAGGCAAAGTTGAGCTTCTAACCTCATGAGCTATTAAAACACAGTTGACGTCACCTAAGATGCACCAGGGACCTGGATTAGCAACTTGCAAGTTAGACAAATCGCTCCACAAATTTCTTCTCAACAAATGAGAAGTGTTGGCATACACAGCAGAGACAAAATAAGACTTTCCATCTTCAAAAAAAGAAAAGGAACAATGCTGGGAGAACAGAGCTATAATAGAAGGGTTAAGGTGGATATTACATAACCCTCACAAATTAGGTAAAAGACTGTCCCTATCATTAAATAAAAAAACTTTCAGATTTAAAAGACTCCAAAAGGAGGAAGTAACATCAGAAATATCAATCCATGGCTCGGATAAGAAAACAAAAATCAGGCTTGCAAGAAACACGGATTTTTAAAGGCAGTTCTAGTACTAGATTTGCCAAAACCTCTACAATTCCAGTAAAGTATCTTCATTAAGCATAAATTCTAGGACCACCCCTAGAAAGGGCTACATTTCTCTCAGCTCTAGCTGCCTTTGCAGCTTTCTGTCTAAGCTTCTTCTTCTTAGATCTTGAGACCACGGGAGTGAATTCTGCCCGAGGATCAGATTTAAGCATAACTGGCACATACACCAGATATTTAGAAGGGTCAGCTGCATGAGAGGGAGGAGTTGGCTCCTCAAAATCATCATCATCATCCTGCTGACTCCATAGAGGACTGACAATTCTCATGTTTGTTAGCACATTATGATTACTGACGTTAAAGATAGGAGACACTGTAGTAGTACTTCTTCCCATAGCAATAATATCTGTGCCGGTATTAGAATTGTTAGATTGAGAGTCAGCCACAATAGTATCATCAGAAGACTCATCAAGGTTCTATCCTTGTCTGATAGGAGCCACATTAGCACCAGAGTTTTGGCCCTATACAATTCCTCTTATAGGAGAATTAGCTCCTAAAGATGGCTGGGTATGATTGCTACATTCAAGAGATTGATTGCTTGTCTGATTATTAATAGGATCATGAGTTAATATGTCGGTCTCTGAAATTACTTCCACCACATAGGGAACTTCATTAAGAAGAAAATTCCCCCTACTTGCCTCTGGATCAACCTCTTCAACAATGACATCATCATTTTTCAAAGCAACTGCAGGGACATTCACAGGTGACACATCCCTATTATGATCACCAACATGACTAGGAGCAATATTATCAATAGAAGTGCCATTTTTGTCAGGACCATTATTAACAAATTCCTGATCCTGACTGTTCTCTTTATTAGGAATAGAATGATTGCTGTCAGGAATTTCAATAGCAGGTTTCTTAGCAACTTTAGGAACATACATTTGAACCACTGAAGGGTTACCTTTTTTGGGAAGAGACTGGTTCTTGGAAACCAGATTAGCATCTTTCTTACTGCATCTTTCGAAAGAATGGCCAATGGTTTGACAGTAATCACAAAAGTTGGGAATGTTCTCATATTCGACTACCACATAGAATGAAAAACTTTCCCTTTCCACCATTATCTCAGTAGGGAAACTCAGGGAAATATCCAGATCAACCAAGATTCTTGCATAATGGCCATATAACCTCTGCCGAGTCATATCATCAATAGAGATAGAAGTGCCAATCCCAGCAGCTATTTCAAAAGGTATTCTTGGCCTCCAATATTCTCGAGGCAAATCATGGAGTCTTATCCAGCATTGAGAGTGTGTTTGCTTTTGGTTCTTTGGATTAAAATCAGCACACCATTGAGACAAATGGAGCAAACCTGGCTTTAGATTCCAAGTCCCTATAGACCAAAAACTTTGAAGATCCTCTTGAGATGAAAAACCAAATTCAAAATAACCTTTACCAAGAGAAGTCATACGTCATTGACCTAATGGCTTCCAAAGGGCTGCTAACTTATCACGCAAGTCATTATATTTGATAGGCTTATCTCCTTTAGAAAGCAGAAGACGACCATGGAGATTCATTTTACAAGCTTCTAAGCCTTTGTGATACTTTCCTCCGATATCTTGATGGACACGGCATCACCTATTTTGCAAGGTTTTGGAAGTTGAGAAAGGGATATGTCAAGAGAATTGCTCAAAGCTTGATCAAAGGATTTGCGCTGTGTAGGAGAAGCATGGCGAGTGGGAGAAGAGGGAGGGGAGGCAAGGAACCCCCAAGGGACGATAGGAGGAGGAGCGGCATCCATGATCACCATGCAGAAACCCTAGGAGTTTACGTGGAGCGAAACCCTAGCAGAGAAGCCATCTCATTCCGGAAAAAATCAATTGCTCATCTAATTCCAGAAGAAAAGTGTATATAAGATGTAAGAACAAAAAAAAGAATAATATCAAAAAAATAAGAGAGATGATCAGTCATAGAAGTCATACCAAAGAAAGAAAAGTTGAGAGGTCGTGGGAGAAAGAGAATAATGGATAGGAAAACGAAAGGCCAATAAATATCAATCAAATCAAATTTGAAAAATATCAATCAAATCAAATAAATATCATCCAGGTCAAATTTTGATATTCAAATAAAATTTGAAAACTTTCTATTGATAGACTTTCTCGTAATAAAATCAATAATAGACTTTCCATTGATAGACTTTTCATTGAAAACTTTTCATTGATAGATGTTCCATTAAGAGACGTTCAGTCATCCCCTGCTTCATGTTATGAATAACACATAAGATGGATATGAAGTGGACACTCTTAGAGATCGACACATGGAGAAAAAATTTCTGCAAACATTTTCGTATGTATATATTATATATTATAGATTTTTTTTTTTCTGATCAACTATATATTATAGATTCTAGATTCATTCACCTACATGTGGTTGGTCCAAGTGATAACGGATTCAGATCCCTTAAGCAAGTGGACAAGCGATAAGGGGTTCGACTCCTGACTTTTGTACATGGAAAAAATTAATCTGGTTCGAAGGGGATAACCTTTAAGAGTGTGTTTGAGAAAGCTGGAAAAAAAAGATTACGTCGATAATCAATTTTTGTATAATCAATTTTTGGCAGGGCTGTCAAAACTAGAAAACTTACTTCTAGATTCATCGGACCTTTCCAGATTCTTCGAAGGATTGGTCCAGTAGCTTATCATATTGCTTTACCACCTAACCTTGCTAACCTTCATGACATCTTTCACGTTTCTCAGTTGAGAAAATATTATCCTGATCCTTCACATGTTATTGAGTCTGAGTCTATACAACTGCGAGAGAATCTAGAGTATGAGGCTCTACCTGTAAGGATAGCAGATAATGAGATTAAGGAGCTTCGCAGTAGACAAATTCCTTTAGTTAAGGTCATATGGGATGAAACTACTGGAGATGCTACTTGGGAACGTGAAGCAGATATGCAACAACGATATCCACATCTTTTCTGATGTACGTAAATTCCAAGGACAAAATTTGTTTTCTAAGAGGGGTAGTATGTAACACCCACCTTTTTTATTTTCCGTTTTTTATTTTTTTTAGTAAAAATATTTTACGTTGTATTAACCGGTATAAATTTAAATGTATTTATTTATATTTTTCTCTGAGTTCATGGAGATTTATTTTTATGAAATAAAAATCATATTAATTATTAATACTCTATCTTATGTTAGAAGCTTACAATAAAAAATTGGGTTGAAAATTCAGACGAAACCCGATTTGCGTTTTCACTAACAGTATAATTTTGCTGAGCAGAAAACCTAATTTTGACTCGTGAACGAAACAAAGTATGTTTTTATCATGTTCCCAGAAAGATAGGCTATTTTCAAAAATTTCGTAAAAAAATAAGATATTCGACGGCGTTCGGGCATTTTGTCGTTAATCGGGTAATCAACGGGGCCGGGAATGGATGGAAATATCTAGATATTTAGTGAAAATATCTAGATATTTATTTGAAAATATCTAGATATTTATAACTTAACTATGATTAGTACTAACTTAACCTAAGTTAAAAACCAACTTCCCATCTATAAATACCCCTCTCCCCTATGGTAGGCCCCCCAACACAATATCTTCTCCTTCATTTCTTCATTTCTTCTTCTTCATTCATAACATAAACTCCACTTTCAAGAGCTCTAGGTGTTGGTGCAAGCCCTAGAGGCCAATATCAAGTATATGACTTGATCGTGAGACACTATTGAACAATGAAATCCTATTCTTATATATCCGTAGTCAAGTATTTTATTAATAAGGACAATAATAATACATTGAGACTATTATGTGTGCAGACCGATGACCATATCTCACGGGTCATGGATATGAGATATCGAGTCGCCACATAGGTACACATTAGAGTAATGATGTACTGGATTGACCCACCATGAGAACACTACATGGAGCATTGTGTGAGTGTCATAAGTAGTTCTCATAGTGACAATGGTGTATGCAATCCTTCGACCTGAAATCGCTACGATCCCTACATGAGGAGTCGTGTGCTTTAATATCGTCAAACGTCATCTGTAATAGGATGATTATAAAGACGGACATTGGGCATACCACGAGCCATGCAAAGGGATGTGAGTGACCTAGATGGAATTTGTCCCTCCTACATAACAGGAGTAATATCTGTGGGCCCCCTGATAGAGTGAGACTGTAAAATGCATGGCCGTGCTGAAATGAGTCAATATGATATATTGACCTCATTTGTTGTTAAGTCTACTCGGGTATCAGGGAACATGATATTGAACCATAAAAGGGTGACACACTCCATGTGTTGTGTTCAATATAGATATATGGACAAAGGGATAATAATGCACATGAATATTTGTCACAGAAAGGTTTCGTCAAATCACCGACTTTCTCACTATTTAGGTAGCAGTGATGTATTGCTAGATACCGCTCACTGTTTGTAATATTAAATGGGATTTAATATTACTACTAACGTTTTGGGAACCTATAGGGTCACACACATAAGAACGGATTAAAAGAAGCATTAAAAGGAGAGTTGGACTTTTCTATTGGGCCTAGCGCATAGTACATGGGGCTTAGGTCAAACGCTACTCACTAACTCACTTAAGGAGGTGCTGCTATAAGTAGACCACTTAAGCTATTGTGCCTACACGGTTTTTGTTTTACCCTAGCCGCACATAGAGAGTGATAGTGAACAACAGGTCTCGGTTTTGAAGCTAGCACTGTGAGACAGAGACGCTTCGGGTTCGTGACGTTGGACGTTCACGGAATCTGCTCGTGTGGATACCTTAGAGACATCGTTCGTGCGGTGTTCGTGATAGAAGATTTTAATCAACTGTCATTGCTTCAAGAGGTAAGTCTTCTAACCATGAATCATGACCATTCGCAAGGATCCTTCGATGGGAATTTTTCCGCTGTGTTATTTTTTTTTTATACGCAAATTCCCAACACTAGGCGCATCCTTGTTGAAGTGCATCAAGATCATCATCTTCTTTCCATTTCCACCATCACTTGAGGTAATATGATGATCCTTGATCATCTATTCTCCTATTTGAAGTCCTTTTCATTCTATTTCATGATTTTATTTTCTTAGATCTAGAACTTTAAAGAATTCTAGAAAATGGTAGAAAAATCCTAAAAATGTGAAACCAATTTCTATGATCTATTTATGATCACTACTTTCATTATACAAAAGCATGTGATCAAAAATCTTTTTCTTTCCCTAATTGTGTGAGTGGGTCGAACCTATGTTAGAAAAGGGGTTTAGTGTTTTTGTTTCATTTTTGAAATCTAATGCTTGATTTAAGCTCTCTAGTATGTATATAATTCAAATCCAAGAGCTTAAGTCCAACTAAATTTTCTAACCTATTTTTGTATTTAAGGCTGAAACCCTACCCTAAGTGGTTGGTTGATTTTATTCCATATTTTCAACTTATAGCAATTTATCCTAGCTATCTAAGACCTAAGTAGTTAGTACCCAAAAGATTAGAATGAGAAAATGATCCTAGCCCTAATTTGAAATGAATGGCCGAATCTAGCATAAAAAGGGTATAGTTGGGTTTGTTTGATTAATTATAGTTATGTTGTTTGGCTCAAGGTGAAACTGTTAAGCGGCGGTGTGATAGCGAGGAATGCCGAGTTCGGGTTTTCGGTGCTAACTCAGGTGGGGGAAAGAATCAACCTATCGTCGGAATCGATAAGTAGTAGATTATATGATAATTGTGTAGGGCGACCTAAACCCTACTAGTAGTCGAGTAATCGACAAGACCAAAATCTCATTGGAAACCTTTTCTGTTAAACCAATGGTGATTCGGGGAATGTTGGTTTATCGGCGTTAGAATGATTTTATCTTATCTGAGGTTGATTGAATTTATGATTATTATTGAATTGCTTATGTGATATATTGTGGTGTTGGAATATTTTCTTATGTTATTTTATGCATGATCTGCCTGGTTGTTAATATTGTGCTTAGTGGATTTTAAGCCAAGATATATATGTTGTTCGAGAGATAGTTGTTTGTTGTGGGTGTGAGAATAATGGTGACTTAGAGGTGCCTAAACTAGATGATGTATTTTAATGCGGTATGGTGACCTAGAATATGTGTTGAGTTCTAGTGGAAGGTTAAGGCACTAGGATGTTGTTAAAATGGGTTGGTGAGATTCACATGTATTGGTAATATAATGCACAAGGTCGGTATTGTTGTTCACAACCGTGTATTGGTAATATAATATACGAGGTCAAGAGTTCTCGCTAGACCGTTCCACCTTAGAAATAGATTGTGCAGCTATAGTGTCATTGAATTTCATTGAGCACCCCTGGGAGTGGACGGGGTGTGCACCGGGAGCATCGTGCAGCTATAGTGTCGTGCATAGCATGAGCGTTCTCACCATGGAAGAGAATGTGCACCGGGGAACTTGGAACCTGTCGCTTGAACAATTGACTGACATTTCCCGAGAGGAATGCATGAAAGAAATCAGTGGTGGCTACGTCAGTATGAAAGTCTAGTTGTACCAGTTTAGGGTAGAGGATGATACATTAAATTGAGGATGCTTTGTTAGTTAGGTGTTGGATTATGTTATGTCTGTGACAATTACTGTATTATTTACTATTACTCTTTTCCGCTTTTTGATGATAGAACTACTTCTTATCCCCTATGTTTATGTATTTTTGTGGGTTATTTTACTTACATTAGAAAACCAGACGAAGGATTATGTTGTTGAGGAGCTGGACGGAGCTCTGTACGAAACGGAGGTTACTGAGGAGTTGGATGGAACTCCTTACAAACCAGACGCTGGAGGTCGAGCTGTGATCCATGGCGAGTAGAGTATAGATAGTATGGCTAGTGTGTCTAACAAGGAGTATTTTTATATGTTTCCGCTAAGTATGGCTTTTATTTTAAGTTTATGCCTATGAGGGATCCTACTGAGAGGATTCCCTCAACAATGTTTTGGTAATGTAATAAATAAACAGGTGTGTATTTATATA
This sequence comes from Sophora flavescens, assembly GCA_030762895.1. Lineage (NCBI taxonomy): Eukaryota > Viridiplantae > Streptophyta > Magnoliopsida > Fabales > Fabaceae > Sophora > Sophora flavescens. The sequence goes on from CM061066.1 coordinate 131,180,055, forward strand.
TTACAACCTCGGTGTGTTTAATTTGCAGAAGTTATATGATTGTTTAAATAAAGTTTCAATTTTTACGTACTTTTCATGCTAAGCGCGCGATTAACGAATTAATTAATAAAGTTTTAAGAGAATAAAACACTGGGGCACAACGGGGTGTCTCATTTGGTATCAGAGTAGTTTGATTCTGATCGGACTGCGAGGTTTAGGATGTTGTTACTGGTCGTGTCTAGTTGAATCCACATCGGATTTTGACTATGCTTAGAAGTTGGGTAGTGTGTCCGAACCCGATGCAAAAACTAATATTGGTATGGCATATGGTATGTATATACTTGCCTATGTAGTATTATATGTCATACTAATGAGAGCAGATGATTTCTTTTATAGAATCATGGCTCGCGAAAGAGGACGTCCAACCAATAGTGGTGATAGAACTCCGGAAAGAATCACAGGAGTCATCAACAATGACATCAATGGAGGAGAATCATCTCGACTCTCAATACCATGGAAACAATAGCTACTACTATGTTATTACAAACACGTAAGAATCTTGAAGTGCTCCGGATGAACAAAGAAGCAGGTAGACCTAAAGAATCGAGAGAAGGGTTGCAAGAATGAAGATGCCGGATTGGCTATTTTTATGAAAGGGAAACCACCTCAATTACGAGGAGATTATGACCCAGAGAAAGCAGAATGGTGGTTACAAGAGATCGATAAGATATTCGATACCATGCACTGCAGAGAGGATAGGAAAGTGACGTATGCTGCCTTCATGTTAACTGGAGGAGCAGAATCTTGGTGGAAAGGCAAGTGAAAATTGCTGGAGGACGAGGGCAGAATGATCACTTGGCAGTTGTTTAACAACTGTTTCTTTGAAAAATATTTTCCGTGTCTAGTTCGACGTGAAAAGGAAAGGGAATTCATGAGTCTTAAACAAGGCAACAGGATGGTTGATGATTATGCATCGCGTTTTGAGGCTCTGATTAAGTATTCAGAATTCTATCAGAAATTCCCAGATGAAGATTGGCAATGCCGAAGGTTTGAGGAAGGACTCCGACAAGAACTCCGGAGGGTTACGGTATCTCTCGATATCCATAGTTTTCTGGAACTAGTGGAGAGATGCAGTGCCATAGAAAGCATAGATCTGAGGCAAGCTACTGAGCAGAGGCAGCAAAGGAGTGGAGGTCCTATTCGATCAGGTCTTCAATGGAGAGAAGGTAGAGGTTCTCAAGAGAGACAAGGACCATATGCCACACAATTGCATACAGTGGCACCGGCACTAGTAGCTACCAAACAAGTGGCCGGAACAGGCCAGTAACAACAAGGCTTAGTTTGTTTCAGATGCGGAGGACCGCATCATGTTAGAAATTGCAGGGAGGGATCTGGTTGTTTCAACTGTGGCAAACCAGGTCATTATGCTCATGATTGTAGACAGAGAGGTATGCATCAGCCGATTGCTGGGGATAAAGAAGCTGGAGGTTATAGAGGGGGAACTGGGAGAGGAGTTCCAAAGAACAAGTCGAGAAATGGCTAGACCTCAAGCTGTTGGGAGAGTGTTTACCATAAGGGGAGCTGAATCCTCTCACCTTGAAGATCTCATAAAAGGTATGTGTAATTTGGATATAATACGTATTTATTATTTAGAGGATAAATAGAATGATATAAGGATGAATTATGTTATGAAGTTATCGCTATCATTTAGAGGAAGACAACGATGAGAAATACGATGTAGGATCTTTAGATTAAAAAACATTTGTAAGACGTTACCCAGTTTTGAGTTAAGAAATTCTGAGGACGGATTGTTTTTTTAAGAGGGGTAATAATGTAACAGCCTGATTTTTAATTACGCTGTTTAACTGGTTAAAATATAATTAATTATATTTTAATTTGAGAGTTATAAAGTGATTTTGAATAAAATAAAATCATATTCATAGTCTCTTTTATGGTATAAGGTTATGGTAAAAATTTGGGTTGAAAATTCAGACGGAACCCGATCTGCGTTTTTTAACTGACAGTATAATTTTATACTGACAGAAAACCCTAATTTGGCCCGAAAACTGAAATTTGTATATTTTTTATATTTTTTTCGTGAGGAAGTCTACTTTCCAAATTTCTGATTAGAAATAAAATATTATGTTTATTCGGACGAATTTTGGTAAAAGTTCGGACGGAAAACAGTCGGTGTTTTAACTGATGGTAAGATTTTAATGATCAGAAAACCTAATTTTGACTCGTGAAAGAAATGGTTTATATTTAAATCATATTTTCAATGATTTTGGTTAGTTTGAAAATTTTCAGTCGAAAACGGAATATTACACTTTTATACGGGCGTAAAACCCTAATCGGGGAACCGACGGAGTCGAGAAAGGAGGGGCAGAGATAAAACCGGCCACCGGAGGAGCTGAATCATGGGGTGAGTCACCGCCATGACTCACCAAGCATTTATGAAGCATTAAATGTAAATTTAGGTGAAATGTCCAAAATGCCCTTTTAGCTTAACCTAACCAAAGTTAGGTTAGATTTTAACCATGGTTAAGGAACCATGGTTAGTTTGTGTGGTCTAAAATCAGCCACACCCTCCTCTAAATGTGAGCCACATATTAACTAACCTTAGTTAGCAAGGTAACCTTAGTTAAGTTAATTATTAACTATGGTTAAGCTTATATCAATTAAATATTCCTAAAAGCTATTAATCTAAGCTTAACAAAGCAAACAAGGCATAAGATTACTCCTATATATACTCCCAAAACCGCAGCCCCTCCCCATTTGCTCTTCATCTTCTTCACATAATCTTCTTCATATTTCTTCACTTAAACTCCATTGTTAACTTTCCAAAGCTTCAAGTATTCTTTTAACAAGCTAGCTAGGATCATCATCCTCCTTCATCTCCTTCAAACAAGTGAGGTAACATGATCATCTCCTTTATTTATAAGATATTGTTCTTCATTTTTTCATGTTTTGTTTTTCTTTGATCTAGAACTTAAAAGAATTCTATAAAATTATAGAAAAATCCTAAAAATGTGAAACCAATTTCTATGATCTAGTAATGAACCTTACTTTCATTATCCAAGCGCATGTGATCAAAATCATTTTCTTTCCTATTGAATCCTATTTGGCCGAACCTATGTAGTAAAATGGGTTTGGTGTTTTGTTGTTTGTTTTGAAAGTTAGTACTTGATTTAAGTTCTATAATACTTGTATAGCTTAAATCCAAGAGCTTAGGTTCAACAAAAATCCCTAGCCTAATTTTCTTATAGAGGCTGAAACCCTAACATAAAAGGGTTGAAAAGTTTTTGATTGATTTGTGAAATAAAATGCTTGATTCATGCTCTCTAACACTCTAAGATCATTTATCTAAGAGATTAAGTTGATTTGAAAATCCTAGCCTATTTTTCTCTGTGAGGCCGAAATTCAATTAAATAGGGCTTAGAATATTTTGTTCATTTTTTCAAGTTATAGCAATGTATCTAAGCTACCTAGGACCTAAGTAATTAGTATCTAAAAGTTTAGGTTGAGAAAAGAACTCTAACCCTCATTTGGATGAGTTGGCCGAACCTAGTATCATAGGTTCATATTTAGATTTGTTTGATTAATTTGTTAATTTGTTGATTTGGTTGAAGGTGGTTTTGGTAACTCGTGACGGGATATCAAGAATCGTCGATTTTGTGTTTCCGGTGGTAACTTGGGTGGGGGAAAGAATCATTCTACCGTTGGAATTGTTAAGTAGTATATTCTATAATAATTGTGTAGGGCGACCTAAACCCTACTAGTAGTTGAGTAATCGACAAGACCAAAATCACATTGGAAACTTTTTCTATAAAACCAATGGTGATTTGGGGATTGTAGGTTTATCGACATTAGGTTGATTTTAAGTATTTGGTGATGTCTGAGTTTGTGTTGTTGAATTTACTGTGATACACTGGTTGAGGTATTCCACTGCATGTGACATATTATTTTGGTGTTTGAATATTCTTGATATTGTGTTATTTTGGTGATATTGGAATATGTTGTTGATATTGTGTTATGCATGATGTATGGTTTTAATATTGTGTTTAGTGGATTTTAAGCAAAGATATATATATTGTTCGAGAGCTAATTGTTGGTTTGGGTGAGGATAATGGTGACTTAGAGTTGCCTAGCCCAAACTAATTATTTTAAAGAGGAAGTGTGACATAGAATATGTGTTAAGGCTTTGATGGAAGGTTAAGGCACTAGGATGTTATTAATGTGGGTTGATGAAATTCATATAGATTTATTGTTATTCACAAATCGTGTGAGTGGAACACACGAGGTCGAGGGATATCCTATTGTGGGATATCGGATATTGCGGGTGAGTGCCCTACGGATGTGGATGCCGAGGTAAACTACCGTAATATTCTTTTAGTTCTTGTCACGTTCGAATGCTTTTGGCACTGGACCGTTTTGGACTGATATTCCTCGACGCGTTCGCATATTATTGGGTTTAGACCGTTTTGGACTAATACTCATTTAGTCGTTAACGCGTTCAAAAGTTATTTGCACTGGACTGTTTCGGACTATTGACTAATGTGACAGGAGTAAAGATGGCCACATCAATATAAAATCTTAGTTGCAGGAGTTGAGGGTAGAAGATGATATAGTGAATTGAGTATGAATATGATTTTTATTTCATAAAAATCAATCTCCATGAACTCAGATAAAAATATAAATAAATACAATTATACCGGTTAATACATCATAAAATATTTATATCGTAATCCAGTTATCATACGTCGGCTATCCAAGGGGTTCACCCATGGTTTGGTGAACTGTCGGTGTTGGTGCTTTTATGTCCAATGTGGATATGTAACTCCGAAGTTGACTTCCTGAGATAGTTGGATCCACATGCATAACGGAGTAGCGGAGTAGTGTTGCACCGCATAACATATGTTGATTGAGATGATATGTTGCTATGTTATTAAATATTGATGTTATGTTGTATTGCTATGCCATGCTATGATGTAAGTTCATCTTGCTTAACTACTTCCATGCCGATGTGTTTACATGATTTCTTACTCCCCGTTTTTCCTGTTTCTGTTGTTGCATGTATCTCTTATGCAGAGGACGGTGAGCAGCCAGTGGAGGAGTGACTCTGAGGAGCCGCGACTCTAGTTAGGATGCTTAGTTATAGTTGTTAGTTTTGTTTAGTTGTTTCAGTTGTATTTCGAGGATTTTATCTTGGAATGGTTATACCAGCTCTGTATGTGACATCGGGGTTAGGTTATGTTTATGCACTACGTTGTTTATGTTTTATTGTTTTAAAACTATGTTCTTTCCGCGTTAGGTGTTACAATGTTGTATCTTTCTATCAAATTTTATTTTTATCAAAAAAATGCATGTTTTTATATTACCTCTTTTAAGTAAATGTTTTATATTAACGTGCGGGGTAGAAGGGTATTACAGTTCCGGTAGAGGTAGCACGAGCAATGGTGGTGGAACGGCAACGCCGTTTTGTGGCTCCGGTTGGGGAATCGTTGTTGGAGTGAGTGTTGCAGGGATATCGGAAACCCATTGCTCGGTCGCCATTGAGAAGCCTGTCGTCTTGTTTTCCTTATTGATCTAAACCTCCTCCCTGACAATGCGATCGTCTGCAACTATGGGAGGAACATGAGCTTTGGTAATGGTCGGTGCATCCAAATCCTTAGGTAATGGTACCAATGTGCCATCCATTTTGTGACACGCAATAGAGGGACACCTGGGTTGCATGACTGTATCGAATCTGTCGGGGTCGACCACGGCTATGGTGGCGAGCTCGCGAATAAGACTCAGCAACGCTGCCTGAGTTATGTGAAGATGGATATGGTCATGAGGAGATTCCACCGAGGAAGAATCAGTGAGGGAAAGCAGGTCTGGGTCACATGGGTCGGTAAAGCATGGGCTGGGCACTTCGGTGGGTTTCACAACATTGGATATGGCATTACTGTCACTATGTGATTTCAAGGTGACTACTTCACGACATGGTCTGGGGTTGGGCACATCAGAGATGTGGAATTTGGAAGGCGGTGGTTGATTGACATAGGGGAAGTGGATTTTAGTGATTGCCGAAGGTTTAGGGATTAATAATTTGGCTTTACTATTGGGGTCCATTATGTTGTTGTCAGGGCAAGGTCGAGATTGCACATCAGAGGGTTTCACGCTGTGGGATTTGGGTTCAACAGCAGAGGGAAAGCTCTTGTACCCGGGATTGGATGCATCTGAGGGTTTAGAGGCTAGTAATTTAGCTTCAATTTGCTTTTCCAACCCAATGGCTTGAGACAGGTAATATGGTGGCAACAACCGTAGTTCACGGTTGATGTCCTCTCGAAGGCCGGTAATGAAGCAGTCGAGGTGATCTCTAGTGGACATGGTGATAACACGATGATTAAGGGTTTCAAATTGAAGCTGAAAATCAGAAACCGATCCCATTTGTCGAAGCTGCCTCAGAGCATATTGGTGAGTGGGGTCTAACAAAGGTTGTTTGTAGCCATAGCCAAAACTGTGGTTGGGTGATGGAGCAGGGACGGTGGTGAAGGTGAAAATAAATGGAGGAGGCATGAGGAAGCTAATTAAAGCACCAAATGATAGGGGTGGAAATTAAAGGGACCCTTTCGAGCAGAGCAAGCTCCAGAAAAGTAGAGGGGAAGAGATAAAATTAATAGAAAACTTGCATTAATTCTTGTTTGCCTAATTAATTGATGGAAATAGAATTTAAAGGCATAAGCCAATTCCTAACATTACGGATCTTGGGCCAATTGGCCTGTGATCCTTACAACCCTCGTAACAGAATGGGAATCTACCAACAGAATTGAAGGAACCAAAAAGAAATGCATCAAAAGGGAATCCCAGGAATGCTGACACTGCAGTAGTTCAAAGTCACTTAGCTACTTTGGACCTATCCTCATGCGTTTGGGTCTTTCAGGTGCAACCTCTTTAGGCCCACTTGGTCCATTCTCTAGCATGAGCTCAGCATTCACCCTCAACCTCGTATCAACGTGTTGAGAGTCTTAACTATTTTTCGGTCTTCTGGTGAAGCTTATGGACTCTATGGCGAGGTGAATTTATGAGTTTTTGTGGGATGGGGTATAGGTCTAGGGAAGCTGGTTAAAAAGTGCATCCTAGTGGTTTCTCTCATGTATGGCGAATTTATTTTGGCCACAAATATTTGTAGCAAAGCTGGCATACTCGGGTCCTACTCTTGTGTTGATCAAAGCTTCTTTCATGCGCAGGGCTCTCCTAACAGTTCACTTTCATTTGGTGTGCACTATTGTTGCTATTTTCATGCACTTAGTTCACTTAGTCTGTTTCTTCTTGGGCCTACAGTTCCTTATCTTTTGGGTTTCTTTCGATTAAAAGACCATTCAGGTGGTTTATGTTGGTTATTTGTTTTGTTATGGGGTTATTATTTTGGCTCACGTGTTTGATTTTAGGAGTAGACCTTGTAATACAAATACTATCCGAAGATGGATTAGTATTTTAGTTACATGTGTTATCTTCCTTTGGTTTCTCGTATATGGGTTTTAGTATCCCTAATACTCCTCATCAATATACTTTAGCTTATCAAAAATAATAGCAGCTATTTAATAGCACTTTCTAACCGAAACGTTATTAACGATTGGCCGTTTAGTAGTGATTTATTGAATAAGGGCTATGTAAATCATTTCCTTTCTTTTTTAATAAATATTTTTCATTTTTTAAATTTCTAATGCAAGTAGAACATTCTGTTTGTGGTCAAAATCATAATTTCTCCAACTGGGTACGGTTAGTATAATTTCTATTTTATTTCACTTGTTTAAAATTCATATACATGGTGTTTTTGAGTTCACACTTCACAATTAAGACTATAAAAAATTGCTAAATAGATAAGGATTGTGCTGGCTGAGATCAAATACCTTCAATGAATATGTAACTTCTATTTTATTTCACTTCAAATACATTGTTTGAGTTTACAGTGAAAATAAAAATAAAAAAATTGAATACAATATTATTGGGTATTCTTTTCAACAACATGTTGATGCAAGGTATTCTGGGTTGTTGCTAGATTCTGATATATTATTATATTAACAAATCAAATGATGTCACTGAATATGGAGGGAGTATGACATGCATGTCATTGCCAGCATTTTCAAGTGGACTTTGTCGGGGCACGACCTGTATTTAAAATGAAAACAAACAAACAAATAAATAAAAATATTTCGACATAACGTAGTCCACATGTTAGGCCAGCTAGTCGTATATGCATAAAGTTTAAATAAACCAAATTGAACCTTCATTGGCTCTGAGAATGAATTCTCATCCATTTTGTTGGCTGATGTGAGCACTGTCTTCGTTGAACCAAGTTGTCGCACGTTAAATCCATTTATGGAAATGTGAAGGTTCTCGGGTGTAATTCCAAAGTTCACTACCTGAGAAAAGTCAATAACTCAAGGTGAATAAAGTGCTATTGAAAGATCCACACAATGCCAATACTGATCAAAGAACTAAAATAAACACTCGGTATTTTTGGAAATTCCAACTCAAGTGGTTGGACGTGCTTTTTCTTAACGTTACTTTGAGTAGCTTCTAGTAATTTGACATGATTCTGATGGTTTTTCAAAATATTTCCAAACACATACTATAGCTAATTATATATGTATTACAAAAATCCACAATCATTTAGACAAAAAAAAACCCTCCAATTTTACCTTTATTCTAAGGTGATTTTCACCTGTAGACCCTTGCCAATTAATTGCAGATGCAATGAGTGAATTAGATGAATTTGTTTCAAGTATTGAGTGAAGAAATTTTGCACCACTTGATTCTATGAAAAGTTTCTGCACCCAGTAGCTAGGAGATCCATAAAGCTGATAAGAGTTGAACACAATTGCATCTGGGATCCACCTATAAAGACAGATATTATTACACATTCTCATTTTAGGTGTGATCATCAAGAAAGTCATAGTTAATTTTGTCTACTTGTCCCAGTGTCACAATAAAATTTTTGAAGTACTTTTATTCTATACCATAAGATATATAATGATTGAGGGTAGAAGTGTCATGGTATAAGAATAAGAAAATTACCTCTTGTCATTTATATTTAGGAAAAGTGGTGCATAGCTAACCATCTCCACGATATCACTGCATCAGAAAATTAATAAACATAAATGAGAATAGTGACTTGTAGTTAAAACAAAAAAAAATCTTCATAAAACGTAAGTAAAGTTCATGAAGAGGAAATGTTCATCTTATCACTATTTTACATCTATATCCTAACTATCTATCATTGATTCATTATTATTTTTATTATTTGATCAATGATTATAAAGTAGGTATAAAAAAAGATGTTAAAAAAAATGATGTGAGAATATGACACTTGAAAAGATACTACAGTAAACCTGTTCTTTTCAAGTCCAATGAGAAATGCGGCTTCTGCCACAGCAGACAAAAGGCTTCCCATTCCAGCATCTTCCCTCCACACAGCATACTCACTAATAAAAGCCTGTTGAAATAATTAGGTTGAGCATTATTCATATATCAAATGCTTAAACCAATATGTTCACTAAAAAAAATCAAAATTAATCAAACCTTTGGGCCAGGTCGTGGTGTTTTATCGAACTTAGTAGACGCAGCAAACATGTCCTTGGAATTTGAATAAATCTAATAGTAAGAACCAAAACATTAAGAAGGATAATAAGTTGCCCAACGAGAAGACATAATTATAAGCATGTGCTTTCCAAAGTTGATGATGAAATAAATGAAGCTTTAAGAAGTAATGTTAGAATATTATTACATGATAATCGAACAAATCGGCTGGGTAATCTAATGGTTTGTCAGAACCATCACGCTTTTGAGATAATTTGAATATCTGGATAGGTAGATCTTATAGCATCATGGATCCTAATGTAATTTGCTGAAAAATCAAAAAAGAGAAATAAAATATATTAACATGCAATTGAATCAATCAATATCTTAGGAATTGTGCAAATATCAAAGGTTTTGAGTCATATAAAACAAATTTTCAGCTTAGCAAATAAATTGAGAAATTCATCAATGATTTTTGCATATATACTCAAAAACATATAAGATATTTGAAAAAACAATAGATGAGAAAGGCATGCCTTTATAGTTTTTATATATAGTCCAACAATCTTCGTTTCCAATTGCTACGTATCTCAAGTCAAATGGTTTAGGATGTCCCATTGCAGCTCTAATAGAACCCCATTTTGACTGGGGAGAACCTCTTGCAAACTCGATGCCATCAAGGGCATCCTACATATAAATGCAAAGATGTGTCAACAGAATAGTAACTACAAATTAAGATTCATAAATACACAAAGAAAAAAAAAAGATAACAAGAGAAAAAGAAGTTAGTTAATTAGTTATACTTGCAAATATGATGTAAGGGCTGATGAATTAACTTCCTGGTGATGGCTGATACCTAGATGAGATATTCAATTAATTAGAAAACAAAAGCAGTAAATATTGTGGAGAACAATTTTCAGTTAAGATAACAAATTAAGATATACCGGTGTTAAACACCCATACTGGCAATGCATTAAGGTCCTCAGCTAGCTGCTCAAGACAAATTGTAGCATTAGTATTAATTTAATTTCAACTATATAATGGAAACATTCAATTATAATTAATGTTAAATGATACCCACTTGGAGACCCTCAAAATAACCCAATCCATCATCAATCCAATAGTTCCAAATATCATTTAAGTGTCCAGGCCTCTCCTCCCATGATCCAACAGTATCTTTCCACCTAAAAGCATTTTTTAGAATATTTCCTTCGACGTAGCAACCACCTAATGTAATCACAATTAAAAATAGCATTAGGTCTCAGAGCAACATTCTTTTATCATTTATGTATCATTAAAGTTTACAACGAGAATTAATTTTGTCCTAAGATAAACATTAATGCTTTTTTTTTTTGACAAAAGGATAAACATCAATGCTAAATAATAGGAATAAATTCATATTGTTTATGTTGTTAACAATATACAATATATCTTCTTAACTCTCTGTCACATCACTTAAGATAGGACCATATATGGGTAGGGTTGAACATAGAATCATCCTTCACAATAGAATTTTGTAAATAAAAAACCCATCTTTAAAATATTAAACTTATTTTTGACATACATACCCGGAAATCTGAGAAATTTGGGTTTCAAATCTGCCACCATTTGGAAAAGGTCATTTCGGAAGCCATGACCCTGTGTCAAGAGAAGAATGAGATTGAGGTATTAATCAATCAGTGACTCGATATGTGGAATAATGTAAGATAATAAGGATGTCATGCTTATAAGATATGAAGCCTTTTAGTATATATGGTTCCCTTTAGTAAGAGGTCTAGCCATGGTCCTTGACTTTACCTACTATAGTGGGTAAAGGTTTTTTTTTTTTTAAGTAAAAGTAGCAGGTTATTTATATAAGTAGGTAATACTCACTTTTGTTGTCTTTGAATAAAAAAATGAGGAAGTCTTGGGTGGCCACACAATCAATGAGAGATAAACAACACATTAAAATAACATTTAAAATAATAATAAAACTCTCATCTTCCTTCTTCTCATAATTTCAATTTCCTCTTCTCATGTCTAACACCATTTTTGCAGGTCTTCTACACACAAATGCAAAAATGAAAAAACTCTTTGGACAAAAAATTAAAATAATAATTGAACCCAGATATTCTCTCCATTAATATGGGACATCTACCCTCTCTATCTTTCTAAATGTTAAACAAAGCACACTGTTAGTGATTTTGGGCCTTATTCCTTGGTGTTCAATTGTTGTTAGTGTGAGTTCAATAAAATTTCCAACATAAGGAGGAGGAGGAGACCTGTAAAAATGGTGTTAGACATGGAGAAAGTCGGTTTAGTTCCCTGCAGTTGGAAAGACTTAAGGGGAGACATGGAGAAAGTCGGTGGTGGTATGCGGGTTCGAGATGCGGTGGTTGTCTTTGTAGTGATTTAGGGTTGAAGAAGGCATCGATAGTATGCCGGCTACAATAATACAATACAAAAAAATTTACAGGGACTTTTGTTTTTGGTGAATAAACTGACATGGACTTTAGCACAAATAAAATAATACACGTTAAAAAATTGAATCTCTTCAAGTAAACCCATTTACCAGTTTGCAGGTAACTATCTTATGACCATTGATCAACTTTTAATACAAAAACAATGGTCAGGATTTCATGGTCCAAAGTTGCACCCCTTTTAAGGGGACCATTCTAAAATTTACCATATGATATATATTAAACTTATTCATAAAGGAATGTAATTTAATGTATTGTATAGGGAAAGGATGAATTTTTACATACCTTATATGTGTCAATGGGCATTGCTGACACTTGGTCTAACCAATAAATCCCTTTGGTTGTTGTTGTTATTTGAAGGCTTGCATTATGACTTGTTGCATAGGCTTCCAATACAAATTCCATCTTTCTCCAATGGCTTTTGCTGTGCACTCTTTTGTGTGTACCGTTAGATCTGCCATAAAATTGAATTAGTGGTGATATTTTGATGACCTCAGTAATTTGTTTGCATTAAAAACTAAAATTTATTTACAAGTCCCTAACAACAATTTTACTTTTATATATTATGCAACTCTGATTATTTATTTATCTTTTGGTCCTTTTGGTTTTTTAATAACAAAGTTGATATACCGATTATATGAGATGCCAGAGGATTTGAACTTGACACTGTGAGACAAGATCGAGTTCGACCTTGACGACAACCAGATTGGATCGACAATAACAATGTGACAATGGATGTTACCTTTTGTATGTGGTTTGAGGTTGGATCTCAAAATGGCTTCGTTCTCTACTCATTTTAATTTGATAAAAAACAATAATAAAATATTTGCAAAAAAACTGTCAACTTGTTTTATTTCTTAATCAATCCCAAAATTACTTATTATAGCAGGTCATCAATGTAGTGCACCATAAAAGACGCCTTCTCCAAATTTTAATATTACCAACATCCCTGACATGATCCATCAACTAGTTGTACTGCTAGTTAGCTCATTAAATACAAAAGGATAATTTTGTAGGTTGGTGAAGATTTACACTCACCTGACATCGGTTGATGTTAGTTTTGCACCATCAGTTGATGCCAGTTTTACACCATCAACTCCCGTGAATGAAATTTGTAAATCAGTCTTGCCTTTTGATTTAACATAGTAGACTACTTTATACTTCTTTCCTTGCTCAATATTCTGCATACGGAAAAAGAAGTTTGAGAATGATATGAAGTTACTTCATTGCCAAAAAAAAAGAAGTATTCGTACAAGTAGTTAATAATATTTTTGTCATATTTTTATTTTTAAATAGATGTGTTAAATTATACAAGTCCTTTCTCCATTTTCATATTTAATTTTTTGTATATAGGATCTTAAATTCAAATAATACAAATACAAAAACAAATCTGAAAGGAAATCAAATATATCAATTATGTAAGGCTTCTTTAAAGTGGTTTATCTTTAAAGTAAATAAATAAACATATATCTATCCTTAGATTATTTAGTGACTTCAATTCTCTACACACTTTATCAAATGAAGAATGAATATACTTTACTTGCTCACTTTAAAGGCAGACTTATTTTATAAGACATTTTCCCATCAAGTATTTGTCTTACCATGCCCCGTAAAACCAGGGTTAGAGATACCAACGCCACTAGATGGGCAAGGATTGGTGCCACCACAAAGCACCTCCATGCGTAATGCAACCTTATTACGTTTAAAGCAAGAGGTAAGATCCGTTGAAATAGAAATTGATGATTCATCTCCAATAATTGACCAAGGATGAATATTTGATGACGTGCCTTCAGATTCAAAACCTAAATAAATTTGCAATAATAAAATAAAATCACTTCAAATATATTTGAAATTTCAGTTGATACATATATAGTGGAAAGCCAAGATGAACAAAGGTTTAGAGATATGGAAATGACCTCTATTGCTCACAAGCTCTGCCCACAATCCCCCTTCACCAGCATGATTAATTTCCTGTAAAGAAAATCAAAGAATATGGTCATTTTTTTGAAAATTGAAACGAGATTGTTTGATTCTTGAATAATTGTTAATTTTTTCATTTTCATATTATTTTGAGAAAATGACCTTTTTTTGTAAATTAAATTTACATATATAATAAGTCAATTAATAGAATTAATAAAACAAGCAACAAAAGCCCTTCCATAAAAATATATAATATTTTATTGCGGTGACGATAAAATAAGCTTAGGTGTAATTAGATTTTTAAAAATGAACCGAGAGAACAATAGAATGAGTAATGATATTTGGACACAAAAAATAGTGTCCAACACCGTATAAAAGTACGCATTCCCACTTATTTACTGTTTTCTTCTCTCTCATCATGTATTTCATCACTCCCAAGACACTCATAAGATCTACGGTGTCTATACAAGGTGTCGAAATTGTGTGTCCAAATATCTTTACTCTTTTAAAATGTGAATAGAAAGAACAATCCAGTGAGTGTAATAAAAAAGAAAAATTGAGTGACCAACCATTACTAAGTGGTGTCTAATATTCTCTACCATAAAATCAAACACACTAAAAATTGCATGAGGTTGATTTTGTGTACCGCCTATTTTATTAGGAGCAAGCATAATTGGCGAAGGTTTTTTTTTTTCTTGGAAAAATTAATGGTGAATTACTGGTTTAGGTTTTATTGCTCACCTCATAGAATACTCCAAAAAAGATGTCAGAAATTGGCCTTGCAATAGTAGCATCTACAGCTAGCGTTGAGGTCTGGTTGGCATTAGCAGAGCATTGAAAAGCAAGAAAGCACACCACCAACGAACAGAGCATAACACTGCATGAAGCCTTAAAAAAAGCCATCCTGATTGAGATGACAAAATCTATGAACATCGAATTTGGATTGCCTCCTTATGTCCTGCCTCTCCAGCCCCAAAAGTAAAGAGAGGATGGAGAGAGAATAAAGATGGAGGGGGTAAAAATGAGGGAGAAAAAGAGAGAAAGGAAGAGAGAGACAGAGAGACTAGAGAAAGACTGAAGACAAAGTGACCGGAGACAATCTTAATCCATGAACATCTCCCGCTTTTACAACTCATATATATAGAAGTAGAACCGGAATTTATAGGAAGTAGTGGATTAAATTGCCAGCAACATGAAATGATAATTTTAGTACTGGATAAAAATAGAACCGGAATGGATAGGAATTAGTAGAATAGATTAGCTTTGCTTAATCCAGAAAGTGACACATATATGAGTAGATTAGATTAGCTTTGTATAATTTTAGATATTTGATCGGCATTGCCACATGTAGTGTAGATGCTTTTATTAGCACTTTATTCAGTTATATATAATTATTGACTTGTAAAGGTTGTGAACTTTGGAATTACGATGGAGAATGTTGACATTTCTATAAATGGATTGCATTCAAAATGTGCAACAACTTCATACAACAAAGACAATGCTCACATCAACCAACATTTTAATGGGTGATATCAAATTTCTTCTTCTTTTTTGAAAAACAAAAATATATTAATAAGAACCCATGTACATGTGGCAACAGTCAAGGGCCACAACGAAACTGTAACTAAGATACCGTCACTTAAAAAGAAGGCAGTACATGTATTACAACATCCTAATCCCGAGACCAAGGAAAACAAAGAAAGGGAGCCTATAAGATCTAAACCTGTAGCCAAAAATGAGAATGATAATAAATAAAGTAACATAAGTAGCATAAAAGCTAAATAAAGTGCCATCCACGAAGCTCTGTAGTCCCAATACCAATCACGCCCAAGCACAAGCCAAAGTGAGCCCAACGTATATCTAACAGAACCCAATTGAAGAGATAAAAAACTCGTAGCCAAATTTGTTTCATAGTCAGTAACAAATTCACTCTGCAGCTGGACCAAGACCCACCAAATAGCATTAACCAAGGACCTAGAAAAGGTTTAAGGGAGACAAAGAAGGTATAGAGCTAAAGAAGGTATAATTTGTTTTTTTGTGTTTTTTATTTATTTTTAATATAAACACACGGTTAGTCTAGCAAGTAAGCAGTCTCAATTCAAAATATCTTTTAGTTATTTTTCATTTTAAATATATATGGTACCACAATAAATTCGATTTAATAATGTTGATAAGGACATGAATGTGGTACTCCCCGCCCAACATCATTTGGTTTGTTAATCTAGGATCTATAGCTACAAATGCAGAAATGATTTCTAACAAAAAAATATGGTTAAAAAATACTCCATTTACCCCAAGAGTAACTTTACAGAGTTACTCTCATACTCATATCTAATGGTTAAAAATTAATCAATTTATTAAAAAAATAGTTAATGATAATTTTTTTATATGAAAGGAAAAACAACTAATTACACATACTAGGAGGGCAAAAGCCCTCCACTGTCCTCATCCACAAGGATGCTAAGAAGAGGAAAAACATTATAAAAAACTGTAACATAAAAAGGACCCTGGTGTCCTCTAAGAGCCAGCATATCCATACATTTATTGGCTTTAGAATCCACGTTTGGAAGCAATTTTAGGATCAATTTATTATGTAGTCTATTTTAAATTTGACTTGCACTCATTATTTATTTATAATTTTTTATTTTAATTGGGAAGAAAATTACAAAGCATTCATTGATACACATAAGTAATATGGATCGTATCTTTTAAATTTTTTTTTTTTTGACTAATGGACCGTATCCAATTGTCATTCTTAAAATTGGTGAAAAAAATTGTTTGGCATTTAAATAAATTATTTTGTAGAAAAACACTGAATAAATGACATTGAAGATGAATTTTTTTTAATTCAAACTATTAGGTATAATATGTTGAAAACATTATCGGAAAACAATAAAATTGAAATCCTAAATTAATTAATAATTATTCAAATTTCTGAAAATATAATATTTCTATTGAGTAATATTTATCTATTGGATTTCGAATTCAATGGTGATCTGTGGGTATTAAAAGTAATAGAAGAAATAAAATACATCAAGTCGTGAAGATTTATTAAATTAAGGATTTCGATTAACGGTTAGAAAGTCACTAAACAAACAAATATTTATTCAAAAAATAAAACAAAAAGGATGGTCTCCCTTTAATGCTACTTTGAAACGTGAAAAATAAAAATGATTCTTTTAATTTTTAAGAACCTTTTCTTCTTCTTGATGGTCTCCCTTTAATGCTACTTTGAGAGACGACAATAATGTACATGCACAAAAGTGAAAACTAATCACAAAAGGAAATAAAAAACTTATCATTACAAAATATGGATCCATTAATAATAAAAAATAATCGATAACTAAAGATAATTAAAATTAATAATAATTTTGGGGAAACCCGTCGTTGATGGGAAGATGGTGTTGATGAATAGAATAATAGCGACAATCTGCAATAGAGTCAAAAAAAAAACCAAACAAGAAGAATAACTGAAAGTGAAGAAAGACTATTAAAATATAGAAACATCAACCACTGAAAATAATTAATCATAAAATCAAAAAAAGCACATCGAGAAGCCAATATTGATTAACAGAAGAATAACAATAATATGAAGGTGATAACAAAGTGAACAAAAATTATCAATACATGCATATATTAATATTTAAAATACAGAGATTGAAATATATATATAGAAAAGATTAATCATATCATAAAATAGAAACAAAGAAAGAACTTGCCTTCATTCGAAAGTCTCAAGTAATAGCTACAACAGATGAGAAGAATGGAGAAGAAAAGTGTATATTTTTTTAAAGCAAACTATGCATGCAAAAGCATCATTATAGGTTGGCACCAAAGCCACTACCAATCATCTGCAAAGACACCTAAAATTTATTAATAAGAAATGAAAAAATACAAAGAAACAAGGGGGACATAAACCAAACCCTTGGAAAAGTTACTTAAATCTAAAATTAGGCAAACCCCACCTATTACAGAAAAAGTCATGCCTAATGAAACAAGGAATTGTATTCCACCAAGTATAGCATTTTGAAATAGTTCCAAAATTAGCTAACTTGTCTGTATAATGGTCACCCTCCCTATAAACATGGGAAATCTTAAAATCTAGACATTAAGACACAATTTTTCCATTTTGTTCTAAGCTTCCAAGGAACAATTTGTGGGTTTGAATAAGCTTGCACCACCATAGAGGAATCACACTCCATCCAAAGCCTCTTCCAACCACTCTCAACAGTCGCATAGATGGCAGACATGGCTGCAAGGAGCTCAGCAGAGAAAGAATCAGTGATGCCAAAGTATTCCTCAAAACTACCAAGGACAGCCCCACTCTTATCTCTAAAAATAGCCCCCCACCAGCATGGCCAAGGTAGCCCTTAGCTACCCCATCAGTATTGACTTTAATCCAGTTGTAAGGGGGAGGATACCAGACCACTTGAATGATATTAGGAGCCTTCCTAGGGTGACCTGCAACTCCAAAAGCTTTGAGAATCCGAAAATCATCAATGGAATTAGACATGGAGCTGCTAGACAGATTACCAGAAATAGCAATATTTGCTTTCAGTTGACTAATGGCATTGTTCAAGGAGATTTTTTGTTATCAAATTTCGACATGTTCCTTGCAGTCCAGATCATCTAGATAATGTTGATGATGGCAGCAATTAAAACATCAAGCACCTGAGGTTTCCATTGCCTGCTGCAAAAATCTATGACTGAAAGAATACTACTATGATCAATCTGTATATTGATAGAAGAGCTAAACCAAAACCACAGATTTCTAGCAAATTGACAGCTGAAAAACAAGTGATCTCGCAAATTCTGCAACTGAGTAACAAAGACCGCAAATAGACATCGAAGTACAACCCCTTTCATCAACTCGATCTTCATTGCTGGCGCCCGATGAATCAATCTCCATGTTAAGAAAGATTTAGAAGGTGGAATTGTCTTTCTCCAAATAACATCTGCCAAACTGCAATGATTCTGAGCCGGGTTGAAGTGAAGGAAAGCAGATTTCAGAGATAGCTCATCATTGGGGAACCTTGCCGGACAAGAAAATCGTAACATTCAAATAAAGGAATATCAATTTGAGGTAGTTCATTTCTAATGCCAGGAAAATTGGTCAAAATCTCAGCAGGGATTTTTCAACTTCTATCATGAATAAAATCTGAAACTGAAGCAGTAAGGGACTGATGCAAGTGAGATGGAATTTGCATATAATCAACTAATGGCTGTGAAAGCCATTTGTCAAGCCAGAAGTTCACTTTGCTGTTATTACCAATTTGCCAAGAAGAGTTACTATGAACCACTTGAAGATTGATCTTAATTCCTGGCCAAATGGAAGATTTCAAAAATCTCACTGCATAATTAAGTCTTAGTTGGAACCTTTTTCTGTAGAAAACAGTCCACTCAGCAGATGAGGCCATTATAACACCATGTTTTTCCTATGTTGTCTGTAGCAGTAAATACATATTTAAATGTGTTTATTTTAGATTAAGCTCAGAGGATGATTTTAATTAAACTAAAATCATTTTCTTGTGTTGTTGTATCATATGAAGTCACGGTAGAAATTTCAGTTGAAAATTCAGACGGAAGTCGGTCTGCGTTTTCACTGCCGATACAAGTTTACTGTGCAGAAAACCTAATTTTGACCCGTGAACGAGACAATTAGTTTTTTTATTATGTTTCCTTCAACCTTGGTTATTTTGAAAATTTTCGTTCAAAAATAAAATATAATATTTTATTCGGGTGAAAACGTCGGAAGAATTATGATCGGAAATGCAACCAGGTACGAAATGGTGCAGATTATGGAGCATAAAAGAAGTGAGGAGACATGATGGAAGAGGCTATGACACACTCCAAAAGTACAATCAACACACTTTTCAAATTATAATATTATTCTAATCCAAAAGTCATTTCTCTCTCTTCTTCCATCCAATCATGCATTAAACCACCAAGCTTGCTCAACAAGCTCTCCCTCTTCTCCCCTTTGGTCGTGGACTTCCTCCCCCCCACTCTATATATACCCCTTTCATTTTCACTTCATCATCTTCCTTCTTCAACCTCCATTAAACCTTCATCTTCTTCTTTCTTCTAAAAAGTTCAAGCTCTTAAAGCTTTAGTTTTTATTCATCTTTTCTACTTAAGTTCCTCATTAAAGTTCTTCCTTATACTAAGGGTAATGCTCTCATATGAATCTTTTTGCAAGTTTCATCTTGTATTTCTTAGTTTACTTTATGTGTTCTTTATATGCTTTAAACTTCTAAAATCTCTCTAAAATGGTAGAGAACTCCTTTTGAGTTGAAACCACTTTCTATAGTCTTGTATTAACTTATATTTTCACATACTAAGAGGTTGTGTAAAACAAAAATCTCTACCCATCTCTTCCAATGAAGGCCGAATGCTTGCATTTGTGACCTAGGAAGTTTTTGTTTCAACTTTTGGAATATGATCGTGTGTTTGAGTTTCTAACTATCCCTTGATCTTGAATCTATAAATCTTGGAAGTTTTGATAGCTTGTTCCTATGATGGCCTAGGATACTATGTTTCAACTTTCCAAGTACTGATCATGGATTTAGAACTCTTAATACCTTGTGATTCTAAACCTAAGAGTTATTGTTAAACAAAGAATATTTTCCTCATCATCCTATGATGGCCGAAACTTAGAGTTTAGGTGCTAGGATGTTTGAGTTTTTATTTTTCCAAGATGATCATGGACTTGAGCTCCATAAGATATTTGGATGCTAAGTCTGAGATATTGGAAAGTTTAAGGATTTCTAACTTGTTTATTCTATGTTATTAAAGCTAGTATGTATTACTTTTATTTTTCCAAGATGATCATGGACTTGAGCTCCATAAGATATTTGGATGCTAAGTCTGAGATATTGGAAAGTTTAAGGATTTCTAACTTGTTTATTCTATGTTATTAAATCTAGTATGTATTACTTTCATTTTTCCAAGATGATCATGGCCTTGAGCTCCATAAGATATTTGGATGCTAAGTCTAAGAGATTGGAATGCTTAAGTTCCCATTGTTTTCCAAGATGATAATGGACTTAAGCTCCATAAGATATTTGGATGCTAAGTCTAAGAGATTTGAAAGTTTAAAGATTTCTAGACTATAAATCCTATGAAGGCCGAACCTAGAAGGTTAAGGACCTAGGATACTTTGTTCATATTTTTCCAAAATGATCATGGTTTTGAGCTCCTTAATACATATGTATATTAAACCTAAGAGATTGGAAAGTTTAGTGAATTCTAGCCTATTTTACTAGCCTTGGCCGAATGCCCTATGTTTATAATTGAGTGAGATTTTAATTCAACTTTGTTAAATGATCATTGTTTATGAACTCCTAACACTTAAGGATCATAAATCCATGAGTTGTATAATTTTCGGGAATCTCTAACCCTAAGAACTAGTCTTGGCCGAACCTATACCTTGTGGTTTAGTGTTCTTGTTTGATTTTAACTTGTGATTTTGTGTTAATAACCTTAGACTTCCATCGCGGAGGAAACGAGGACGTACGTGACATACCTCTTCGAGCATCTAATCTAATTACCTTCACAAGAAGTAAGAGGGGATTGCGTAGGGATATTCAATGACTATATGCATGTGTGTATGCGTTTACTTGAGTGATTGAATATTATTATGATATTGAGCCAATATTTGAATAACTTGTTTACTTGAACTATTGTGGTTATTACTTGAAGTTGAACATTACTTGCTTTAAAGTTTTATGAATTATATATATGTGATGAACTGTCGTTAACTGTGATATTATTGTTGAGAATATATTACTGTTGATTGAAGTTTGAGGAGCCGGACTTGAGTCGGTGCACAATGATTATAAACGATTAAAGGCTTTAATAAGCCTTGAATAGAACTTCGAAAGTATTGGTTTCATTTATGAAAGTTCCTTGTTTAAAACGCTTACTTCAAGAAAATGAGATTCTTATTTTGAAAAGAAACGTTGAAGTGTTTTTAAGACAATAGAAACTACCTTTTTATGATCCAAAGATGGTACGAGAGAAAACCTTTTTCGAACTATGTGTTTTATGAAGGAAAACCCCCTTTGAAAATATTTGACCTTATTTCATCAAGGATTTCAAAAGCAAACGAATTTCCTAAATGTTTTATAAAATAATTTGTAAAGGAAAAGATTTTCTCCTAAATGATGTAGAAACATTCCGGTTACTTGGATAAGTGATCGAGGTTTTGTTTTGGTTTTTGATTTTCACTGAGCGAAAAGTAAGCACATGTGAAAGAGAATCTAGTTTGCGAGACGTCACCTCTAGTATTCAGTTATAAGCACACAATCTGGGATCCGTGTCAAGAATTATGGACCAAGGGTTCAAGTTGTGATATTATGGGCTAGGAGTCCAAATCTTGGAATTGAGGACTGTGTGTTCTAATTTCATTGTTATGGGCTAGGAGTCCTTATCATGTTGAAATAAAACATGGATAAAATTATAATTGTTTCTACGACCACAACCTTGGACTGCGGCCTCGGTCTAAGGTGTTGTGAGTGAGCACTCGAACTATGCGACCTGTGTTATTAATTTTCAAGTGATGAAAATTGTGAATAGTCATTAGCTTTGGGCTTCGACAACGGAAAAGAATGAACACAAAGAAAAGTCTCGTTAATGAAAAGTCTTTTATTCATATGCATTTTCCCTTGGCAGATGTGCTTGAGTTACCAAATACCCACTTAAGATGTGGAATTTTATGATGTATACATCTGAATGGCCGTTATAAGGGATTCGTGATGGTGTTGATCCGGGTACGTGAGGTGACGGAGACAACTTGCCAAATGTGGCATATGAGCCTGATCAAGTTTTTATTTCTTAATGATAAAATGGTGATGGTATCTCATGAGATTAAGATTAGAGCCTCATGATCGAAGTGTCATGCATTATCTTTATAAAATTGATTGATTCGGGTATGAGACCCACTGAAATAATACTTGTTGTTTACCTATGAGTAATGTTTAAAATGTTAATATGCCAAGGTGTTGTATGTATCATGTGTATGGTTGTTGTGTGATATATCCGTTGTCGGTATCTCACTCTTTCATTTCTACTTGTTATTTTCTCTTTCTTTTCGATATCGCCGTACGTATATGAGTTCAGATGGATCCCAATATCCCACTTGTGCCGACAACGTCGAAGACTGAGGTCTTCGACGACGCAGGGAATTTCGGGGCATGGCTGATACATCTAGGTGCGACATCTGCCACATACCACGGAGCAATTACCACAACCGATTTAAATTCTGAAGGAGACCCAATCCGTATGAGCCACACCGTAGTGACTGGGAGGGTAGCTCTGCCTCCGCCTTGGTATTACCTTCACACACTACGAGCTAACAGACTGCTACATGAGCCACCACCTCTAGACGTAGAGCCGGCAGCACCGATTGAGGAGGATCCCGAGGAGGACCCTGAGGAGGACCCTGAGGAAGACTTCTATGAGGTCATGGAGGAGGATGAGCCGGAGGGTCACGTTATGGATCATGACGGCGACAATGATTCTGTAGACGAGGGCGGCGACGTCATAGATCCATTACATGATGTCTCGTCTCGTGGGAGCATTTGTGGAGACCCTGCTTGCAGCCAGTGTCAGTAACCAGTTCGGAGTGTTTTGTGGATAGTCTTCTGTCATCTGACTTTTTAGATTTACCTTTTTGGATATGGTTCCGGACCCTCTTTCCCTGTGTCCTTACTTACTCTCTTTTAAGTTATATCTTCTAGATGTCTAATTCTATTTCAATGGCCGTCGATAAGGCCCTATCTTATGTACTGGAACTTGGCTCTCATTGGGACATGTTATATATATATATGTTGTCTTCAATTCATGTTCTGAGTGTTCATCACCTTTATCTTGTTTCACCCTTTCAAAAAAAAATTAAATACCATTTTTAGTGTACTCATCCATCGAGAAAATAATACTTGCCGAAAGTAACCAGCATTGTAAATCAGAAATACTTCCGAAATTGGGTAACCATGCGATGCCGGGTTTAGGGTGTCACAGCCATCATATCAAAAGAAAGCTTAAGTAAGGCAGCTTTGTTTAAGGATTTCAAAGATCTTAATCCTAAGCCTCCTTCCACTACTGGTATGCTTATTTTTTTCCATGCCACAGTGCAAATTTTCCTCACATTAGGGTCCCCAGACCAAACAAAATTTCTGATGCAAGAGTCCAAATACTTAACAAGAGCAGCAGGCCATTGATAAATTTAGAAGCTGTATAGCAGCATGCTTTGTATGACAGACTTTACAAGCTCAATTATTCCCATGATGGAAAGCAAGCAACCCTTCCAAGAAGCCAATTTGTCAATGATCCTGTCAGCTATAGGCTTGAGATGGAATTTCTTTGGCTTACCCTTGAAAATAGGCACTCCAAGGTAGTTTAAAGGGAGGGATCAAGCTGAAAAACCAAGTATGTTTGAGATTCTCACAGACTTGGTTGAAGAAATGTCACCAGAATAGAACTTACATTTGCTAGGATTCAAGAATTGCCCTGAAGCTTCTCCATATTCTTCAAAAAGCTTCATCAAGGCTTCAAAACTTTTTTTATCACCTTTACAAAAGATAAGCACATCATTAGCATACATCAGATGACTAGGGCAGATTAGATTCTTAGGGCCAACAATAGGTTTGACCTTACCAGAATTCACTAGATATGAGATGCCTCTACTAAGAACATCCTCAGCAAGGCAAAACAGTAAAGGGGAGAGGGGGTCACCCTGCCTGACCCCCCTTTTACAAGTAAAATATCCTTCTATCTTTCCATTAACCAAAAGTGAAAGCTTGGCAAATTGCAAAACCACTTTGATCCAATTGCAAAAAAATACTGTTAAAGCCAAAAGCCTGAAGGACGGAGATAGGAAATGACCAATCCAAGGTGTCAAAAGCCTTTCTAATGTCCAATTTCATAGCTAAATTCCCACCAAAAGACTTATAGTCCAGTAAATTAGATGCATCTGAAGCAATGCAGATACAATCTTTTTTTATTTCTGCCTTGGACAAAACCTCTTTGCTGCTGAGACCGAATCTTTGGAGCAATTATGGCAAGGCTATCAGCTAGCACCTTGGTAATGATTTTGAACTGAAAGTTGGTTAGGTCAATAGGCCTAAACTCCTCAATTTTATCAACATTAGGAACTTTAGGAATTAGCACTACTACATTTGAATTCAGGTTAGGCATAAGCCACCCTTGGGAGAAGAATTGACTGACCGAATTACAGACATCCTGCCTAACTATGTCCCAAAAGGTTTGATAAAAGCAACTACCAAAGCCATCTGGACCAGGAGCACCCTCATTTTTCATTGCACAAACTGCTTTCTTGATTTCCTCATTAGAAGGCTGACAGGTCAATAAATCATTGTCCAATGCTGTAACAAAAGCAGGAACAACTCTACTGATGAGATCATTTTGAAGACGGTTATTTGGGACAGCATATAGATTCTCAAAGTAGTTGATGGCATGCTGAGCAATTTCCCTAGGATCAGCAATTATATCATTACCTTGCCTGTGAGCATTCATGGATTTAGAAGCTTGCCTCACCTTTGTTAGCCTATGAAAAAAGGTTGTGTTTCTATCACCTTCACAGATCCACTTTATCCTAGACTTTTCTCTCCACAATTCCTCTTCAGCATTAAGAGCCCGAGCAAGTTCTGCTTGAGCCAAAACCTCTTGCTCCAATAAATCATCATTGACACCATCTCTATCCATTTGCTGCTGAATATTGTCAAGAACCAATTTTGAAGAATCCACTCTAAGATGCACATTTCCAAAAACCAGCTTGTTCCATGATTTCAATTCAAGCTTTAGGTCTTTCAGCTTATGAGACAGAACATACATAGGACAACCAATGACAGACTTGCCCTAAACTTCTTTAACCAATGTAATCAAATCAGGGTGACCAATCCACATTTTGTGGAATTTGAAGGAAGATGGAAAAGTGTGAACCACCTTATTTGAGGTCAAGAGCAAAGGAAAGTGATCTGAGCAACTTCTCACCAAAGTGCAACAGGAAGTGGAGTTCCAAGAATCTAACCAATCACCATTACAAAGACTTCTGTGAAGTCTTCTTTCAGTGAGGGAAGATCCTCTTCTCCTATTGCTCCAAGTATAAAAAGCTCCCCTAGTATCCAGGTGAACTAGATTGCAAGCATCTGAAAAAGATCTAAAATCATCACAAGAACCTCGAAGAGGCAAAGTTGAGCTTCTAACCTCATGAGCTATTAAAACACAGTTGAAGTCACCTAAGATGCACCAGGGACCCGGATTAGCAACTTGCAAGTTAGACAAATCGCTCCACAAATTTCTTCTCAACAAATGAGAAGTGTTGGCATACACAGCAGAGACAAAATAAGACTTTTCATCTTCAAAAAAAGAAAAGGAACAATGCTGGGAGAACAGAGCTATAATAGAAGGGTTAAGGTGGATATTACATAACCCTCACAAATTAGGTAAAAGACTGTCCCTATCATTAAATAAAAAAACTTTCCGATTTAAAAGACTCCAAAAGGAGGAAGGAACATCAGAAATATCAATCCATGGCTCGGATAAGAAAACAAAAATCAGGCTTGCAAGAAACACAGATTTTTAAAGGCAGTTCTAGTACTAGATTTGCCAAAACCTCTACAATTCCAATAAAGTATCTTCATTAAGCATAAATTCTAGGACCACCCCTAGAAAGGGCTACATTTCTCTCAGCTCTAGCTGCCTTTGCAGCTTTCTGTCTAAGCTTCTTCTTCTTAGATCTTGAGACCACGGGAGTGAATTCTGCCCGAGGATCAGATTTAAGCATAACTGGCACATACACCAGATATTTAGAAGGGTCAGCTTCATGAGAGGGAGGAGTTGGCTCCTCAAAATCATCATCATCATCCTGCCGACTCCATAGAGGATTGACAATTCTCATGTTTGTTAGCACATTATGATTACTGACGTTAAAGATAGGAGACACTGTAGTAGTACTTCTTCCCATAGCAATATTATCTGTGCCGGTATTAGAATTGTTAGATTGAGAGTCAGCCACAATAGTATCATCAGAAGACTCATCAAGGTTCTATCCTTGTCTGATAGGAGCCACATTAGCACCAGAGTTTTGGCCCTATACAATTCCTTTTATAGGAGAATTAGCTCCTAAAGATGGCTGGGTATGATTGCTACATTCAAGAGATTGATTGCTTGTCTGATTATTAATAGGATCATGTGTTATATTGTCGGTCTCTGAAATTACTTCCACCACATAGGCAACTTCATTAAGAAGAAAATTCCCCCTACTTGCCTCTGGATCAACCTCTTCAACAATGACATCATCATTTTTCAAAGCAACTGCAGGGACATTCACAGGTGACACATCCCTATTATGATCATCAACATGACTTGGAGCAATATTATCAATAGAAGTGCCATTTTTGTCAGGACCATTATTAACAAATTCCTGATCCCGACTGTTCTCTTTATTAGGAATAGAATGATTGCTGTCAGGAATTTCAATAGCAGGTTTCTTAGCAACTTTAGGAACATACATTTGAACCACTGAAGGGTTACCTTTTTTGGGAAGAGACTGGTTCTTGGAAACCAGATTAGCATCTTTCTTACTGCATCTTTCCAAAGAATGGCCAATGGTTTGACAGTACTCACAAAAGTTGGGAATGTTCTCATATTCGACTACCACATAGAATGAAAAACTTTTCCTTTCCACCATTATCTCAGTAGGGAAACTCAGGGAAATATCCAGATCAACCAAGATTCTTGCATAATGGCCATATAACCTCTGCCGAGTCATATCATCAATAGAGATAGAAGTGCCAATCCCAGCAGCTATTTCAAAAAGTATTCTTGGCCTCCAATATTCTTGAGGCAAATCATGGAGTCTTATCCAGCATTGAGAGTGTGTTTGCTTTTGGTTCTTTGGATTAAAATCAGCACACTATTGAGACAAATGGAGCAAACCTGGCTTTAGATTCCAAGTCTCTATAGGCCAAACACTTTGAAGATCCTCTTGAGATGAAAAACCAAATTCAAAATAACCTTTACCAAGAGAAGTCATACGCCATTGACCTAATGGCTTCCAAAGGGCTGCTAACTTATCACGCAAGTCATTATATTTGATAGGCTTATCTCCTTTAGAAAGCAGAAGACGGCCATGGAGATTCATTTTACAAGCTTCTAAGCCTTTGTGATACTCTTCCTACGATATCTTGATGGACACGACATCACCTATTTTGCAAGGTTTTGGAAGTTGAGAAAGGGAGATGTCAAGAGAATTGCTCAAAGCTTGATCAAAGGATTTGCGTTGTGTAGGAGAAGCATGGCAAGTGGGAGAAGAGGGAGGGGAGGCAAGGAACCCCCAAGGGACGATAGGAGGAGGAGCGGCATCCATGATCACCATGCAGAAACCCTAGGAGTTTACGTGGAGCAAAACCCTAGCAGAGAAGCCATCTCGTTCCAGAAAAAATCAATTGCTCATCTAATTCCAGAAGAAAAGTGTATATAAGATGTGAGAACAAAAAAAAGAATAATATCAAAAAGATAAGACAGATGATCAGTCATAGAAGTCATACCAAAGAAAGAAGAGTTGAGAGGTCGTGGGAGAAAGAGAATAATGGATAGGAAAATGAAAGGCCAATAAATATCAATCAAATCAAATTTGAAAAATATCAATCAAATCAAATAAATATCATCCAGGTCAAATTTTGATATTCAAATGAAATTTGAAAACTTTCTATTGATAGACTTTCCCGTAATAAAATCAATAATAGACTTTCCATTGATAGACTTTTCATTGAAAACTTTTCATTGATAGATGTTCCATTAAGAGACGTTCAGTCATCCCCTGCTTCATGGTATGAATAACACATAAGATGGATATGAAGTGGACACTCTTAGAGATCGATACATGGAGAAAAAATTTCTGCAAACATTTTCGTATGTATATATTATATATTATAGTTTTTTTTTCTGATCAACTATATATTATAGATTCTAGATTCATTCACCTACATGTGGTTGGTCCAAGTGATAACGGATTCAGATCCCTTAAGCAAGTGGACAAGCGATAAGGGGTTCGACTCCTGACTTTTGTACATGGAAAAAATTAATCTGGTTCGAAGGGGATAACCTTTAAGAGTGTGTTTGAGAAAGCTGGAAAAAAAAAAGATCATGTCGATAATAAATTTTTGTATAATCGATTATTGTGAAAATCAATTATAATCAAAATCTGTTTTTGTTTGGGTATGTTTGCTGAAAAAAAAAAGATTATAAGATAATCTATTTCGTTTGGATGGTGCAAAAATAGCATTTTCTTTAAAAAATAGTACAAAAACAGCTTTTTCTTCAAAAACATATAGATTATTTTTGAAAACAGCCCAACCCACAAGATGCTAAGAAAATAGCTTTTTCTTGAAAAAAAAAGTTTTTTAAAAAATTAATCTAGTTACCAAACATACAGATTATTTACAAAACAGCTTTTTAGGAGAAAAAATAGCTGAAACCCAAACAATTAATCTTTCCCAAGCATACACTAAGAGAAAGTATCTAACAGTCCTAGTTATTAGATAGCATGAAAAAAGCTTTTTTATACACAAAAAAAAGCTTTTCTTAAAATTTAAGCTGGAAGCCAAACAAAACTGATTATTTTAGAAACTACTTTTTATCTCCAAAACAGTTGAAACTCACATAATCCAGCACTCCCAAACAAGTACTATTGTCATCCAAGTCTCCCGACAAAGATTAGTCACTGTTTATTATGGTGGATACTTCATAAAAGAAAAACTATTTTCATTCACAATATATACATGGTAACAAATTGTCATTAAAATAAGGACAAAACTTATATACAGTATCATACATACTTGTGATGCGATTCCCATATCTTAATATGACACGTGGAAATTTTTTTACCTCAAAACTAATTAATTCATAGCGTTAACACCCCCCGGGAAGTCTCAATTTTGATTTCCCCCAACCCTTTTCTCTTTCCCACGCTGAATCTTCATGTCTTGGCTTTGCCTTTCCTTCCCCTAACACCCTTGTAAATGGCTTAGTGCTTGTTTGGAAATGTTGGATTATGTGAGTTTCAGATGTTTTGGAGATACACTCATATTACCACCACATCCTCAAAGCTGTCAAGTTTCTAATCAAGCTTGTTTTGGATCATTTCTCTTCATTCTTCATCACTCAAGGATAATATCTTCACTAATAATCATCATCTTCTCAAAAATATTTATTTCATTCTCATTCATGTCATGTTTTCATGGTTGCATGTCCAAATTTTCACTCAAAAATTCTTAGAAAACTTTAGAAAAATCTTTTTTTATGTGAAACAAGTTTTATAAACTCTATAATAAACCCTACTTTCATCTTATATGTTTGCATGCATATGTTTAAGGGTCTAGGACCCTTGCATGTTGATTTTATGACTTGGGGATGATGTTGGAATGAAAATAATAATTTGGTGTGGATCAACATATGAAAACACAAATCTGGCAGCATGCCCTTTAGTGATTCGTGAGCCCATATATTTTTATACAAAACGTATTTCTGAAAACTAAATACATATTTGAAAAGAAGAATTTTGGGGCTTTAATTTGATATATAATATGTAAGTAATTGGATAATATTCTCTGGGCCAAAACCCCTATCAAAGTAGAGTCAAGTTTTGGCTACGAAAATATGCATATAATTGGTTGCATGATGATTTTAAATCTGATTTTTTGAAAGTTAAATTCTTTATAAAACTTTTTGGGTTGTCACTGAAGTATATATAAAGTTTGGTTGAATATTTGAGATTTTTACATGTGTATATAAAGAGAAAAAATTTCATAAAGTTACATGTTGAACTTGGATTTCTGGAAAATCCTGTGCAATAAGAAGTAGTGCGTGATTTTTAATAAATTAATTCCTTCGAATTTTGAAATGGAACCAACTGCAATGTGTTTATGTTTGAGTTGGGTATCTTCAATTAAATTTCAAAAATTTTAAAGGTTATTTGGGTAATCATGCACAATTTAAACCCACTGATGTTCTGAAAATGCTTTTATAAAAGAGTTCATCCTAATTTTTTTATGAAAAATATGATTTTGAAACTAATACCTTTTAACATAATCAAGTAAAGATTTTTGGTATAAAATGGAATATAAACAAGTGTTAAAGTAAAGACATAAAAATAAGGGATTATAGTATGTATATATATATATGTAAGTTTTGAACAAAACGTAATCCAAGAATTTGTAAAAATTGGACATCTCTAGCATCATTTTTCTAGCCATGGCCAAACCCTATACTTAGAAAGATAAGATGACTTTGTTGTTTGAATCTAAGTCATTCGCTTAATTCTTATACTTACGGCACGCTGTGGGCAACACAAACAAAAACTTTTCAACCTGTCGAATCAAGTAAGGGGAGAAAGCCTGAGGGATAATTATTTATGATGGCTATGTGTAATTATGTGTTTTAATGTGTTTGTTAGAATTCTGATGTGGTGATTGTTTAATGTTTAACTGAGATTGGTGTGTTGATTGGTTGATTGGTTGAATATAAATGTTTTATGCTTAATTGATCATTTATGAATATATGTTTATGGTTGATATATGAAAATTACTTGATGCATGTTACATCTGTCATAATACTGTCTTCGTAGTTGCATGGAAAGCCTAACCATTGGTTAGTGCTCAATTAAATTCTCAAGATAAAAGCCTTAAGAAATCATATGTAGAGTAGTGAAAATAAATATTTATTTGCAGAAAGGTTTTGGTAAAAGGAGAAGAAAATTTATTTATTCTTTTAAAATTTATGAGAATATTAGTATCAAAATAAAATTTTTATGAAGAAAATTCATTTGAAAATTCAAATGATTTTACACTAAAAGAAAAATCAATTTTCTTTTGAAAATATTTGAAGAGAACAAAATTTATTTTGAAACTTTAACAGAATTTATTTGGAAGTTTCAAATGTTTTTAGAAAAATAAGATTTAAAAATAAAAAATGGATTTTTTTTAAAAGAATATATTTTTCCATAATTTAAAGTTTTAAACAAAAGAATTTCAAAGGAATAGTTTTCTTCAAAATGTTTTATTCAAAAAGAAAATGCCTGATAACTTGGATAAGTTACAGAAAGTTTTGGTTTTGTATTTGTTTTTCACTGAACAAAAAATAACGTTGAAAAGTAAACCTAGTAACCGAGATGTCGGGACACTAGAGTTCTTAAGGCACGTGGATCGATGATCCGTATCACAATATTGTGGACTGTGTGTCCTATATACGTTGTTGTGGACTGTGTGTCCTATATACGTTGTTGTGGACTGTATGTCCTATACACGTTGTGGACTATGTGTCCTATATACTTTGTTGTGGACTGTGTGTCCTACAAACCTTGTGATAAAACGTGGTGAACATGGTAAAATGGTGAAAACTGCTTTTCTTCGACCACGAAGTCGAAGACTAGTGCACAAGTCTAGGACTGTTGTGATGGGACACTCGGACTAAAACGTCCTGTGTTGATAATGAAAGTTTTAAAATGTCGAAAGTCTATGGATAGTCGTGAGCCTTGAGCCTCGACAAGGAAAGAATGGAACATAAAGAAAAGCTGCGAAAATAAAATGTTTTTACATGCATTTAGCAGACGTGCCCAAAAAGTTTTATGTGAATGCCTTGAAGGGAAAGGTATCTCATGCGACGATGTATCATTGGTGCCTTAGTGGACCATGATTTCCATGAGCCTTGTTCACTGTACCTTGTGTAGGACGGTGTGCTCTGGAACCCACATGCGCCGATGATTGTGCCTTGAGTTGGACAGTTGTAGTGGGAGTTATATTGTGCCATGTGTTGGCTATTTGAGTGCCATGTGTTGGCTATTTGAGCCTGATCAGCTCACTATTTTTTTGAAAATTGCAAGGAGGTGGGGCCTCCAGTGATTAGGATAGATTGTTGAAATATAGAAGTGTCATATGTTTTTAAGAACGACAATGATTTGCTTGATACTATGCTTCTATTTAAAAATTTTATGTTGAATATGTATACTTATCTGTTCTTGTTGCTTGTATGTTTGTAGTACATGTAGTCGTCATAATTCATCCATATATTGGTATCTCACCCTTACAATATATCAGGGTTTTCTGGTTTCTTGCCGATGTACCCTGGTACACTAGGGCAGGTGGTGCCGAGAAGTTCCTAACCGCACTTGTGGATATAAATCCCGATCCTTGAAGAGGTTGATGACGATTATATTGGTAAGAACTACAGAGTTCTTTCAAGTTGATGTCTTGTAGAGTGACTAGCTTAGGATTTTCCTTTAGGGGTGTGTATTTTGAGAAAGTCAGTTTATGTGGTTGAAAACCTTTTTGAAATTATGGTGTGAATAATGAAGTATTTTCAAGAGAAATATGTATACTATAGAAGAGTTTGTTTTTGAATAAAATTAGTCTATGTATGTTGGTGAGTATGATATAGTTTGTACGATTGTGTTTGACCCCATATTTTCAGACTTATGAAAATAATAGGAGTTTTCTAAAAGTAACTAGTAAACTTTCTTTTTAATTTATTTCCGCAAGTGCTTAGGATGTAATGCCCAAGGGGGTGTTACATTGGTGGTATCAGAGCTGGTCGAGTCTTTCGGGAACTTGGGGAATAGGTCCGTTATGTTTTTGTTGTGTGATCTCTGTTTGGTCATTGCTTGAATTATTTCTTTGTCGAAACAATGAGTGTTGACGCACCAGTAGGTGTGTTTTGATGGGTTTTGTTTGGTCGAGATCATACGAGAACTCATGATTAGTAAATGGTACGTTGATTCATGTTGACACGTTTGTTTATCCTTTTGGGATGGTGTGAGACATTTGAATGAGGTACCCGTTGTGGAAGATTTTCCGGGAGTATTCCCTGATAAAGTTTCAGGTTTGTCCCTGCGAAGGATATTGAGTTTTCGATTGATCTAGTTCCTAGATGCAATCGGATCTCCATCACTTCGTGTAGGAAATCGCCTCCAAAGTTAGTCGAGATAGATGACTTAACTTAAAGGGGGATCTGATGTCGGAACAGTTTGTGGTACAAGGTGTGTTCCGAGGGGAGTGTCAGTGTTGCTCATAAGGATGAAGCATCACTCTTACGAAAGTGACCGCATATGGTAATTAAATTCCATAGTTGGTTAAGTTAATCGGTTATTTCAATGGCGCATCGAGGAAATTTCTAAGATTTTGGAGCCGTTGACTCATTGACCGCGCTGTCGCCACGCGCCAAAAAGAACGAGCGATTATTAAAATAATGTAGTATAGAGCGACAACTCGGATATCGTCTCTCAAGGACTCTTTAGTTGTTGTTATTATTAACAGAAAATCAAAAGTTAGTTTTGGGGGGTTTTGAGATTGAAATAAAATAAAGGAAACAAAATAAAAACAGAGTAAGAAAAGAGATTAACAAATAAACTAAAGACGATTAACCTACTGTTCTCGGTTTCCCACTATCATTGGTTCAAATAAATCCAAGCCCTAAGCAGATTCTAATCCCCTTTCAGTTGTAGCAACAATTAACAACGCAATCACTACTACGGATGCATGTTCCTATTCCCGAAATAACAAATGGGGTTAAGCTCTCATGAACAAACGAACATGAATGAACACATGCGAAATAACAAACGCGATTAAGTATAAGAACATGGCATCACCGAAATGAATCAATACAACACTATACATTCCTGAAATAACAAACAGAAACATATAGCATTGCATTGAAAAGAGAAAAGCATACAAAACAGGAATACAAGAACCTCAAATGTGGTAACGGAAACCAATTACAGTAGATTAATCTAGGAGACTAATTCTCCATTACAGAAATAAACATAAAAGAAAAGGAAAGAAAATAAACTACTACTACTGACTATCAAAGACTAGCCAAAACTGGCTAACTCTGACTCCAACCCTTAAGTTCTGCCTAAACATGCTTTTATACAACTCCTGGAATCCACGTCCTCGCGAGGCGAAGCACTGCTCGCGAGGCGAATAACACGAAAGGTCTGCAACTTTTGGTCTTCTCGCGAGGCAAGCATATATTCGCGAGGCGAATCTCTTCAAATTCCCAAACTGCAACGCCCGTGACCTTTCACACGGGCAAGTCGTGATCATCTCTGACTTTTCAGGGTTGGGTGACTCGCGAGGCGAATCAAGTCTTCACGGGGAGAGACAGAATGGTTAGCAATTTCTGGAACAGTCACCTTCTGGTTCGCGAGGCGAACAGTCTTCTCGCGGGGCGAGAAACTCCAGAATTATTCCTTTTTATTTACCTGAAAACAGAAAATAGAATAAGTATTTTATTTAACTCTAATTCAACTAAATTAACCTAAAAACACTTTACAGACTCAAAATGCTGCTTAAAGACAATCGAGTCTAATTTGGGTGAAAATGATATAAAATTAGCACAAAGCCAAGGTCTTTACCAGTTATAAAACCAGTCAAACAGAGGCTCATCAAAATACACCAAACTTAAACTTTGCTTGTCCCCAAGCAAACTACACTCAAAAACTTAAAAAGACTCAAGACCTGGCAAGCTCAAAAGATTCAATCGACTTTCGCACAGATTTCAAGCAATTTATCAAAATATTTTTCAATGTTCCCTCCTTTCAAACAAAACAATCCCCAAAATCTTTCATTCTAAACAGTTGAGAAATTAATCATTCAGACAATCAGAAATCTAAGCAGGGGGTCTAAGTTACACACAAAAGAGAGATCACCAAATTCAAACATCTGCCTTCCTCACAAGGGAAATTTGTGTTCACTCAATCGCTCAGTTTGTGTCAGGCTAACAACATTCACTCAATTTCACTTTTAAGAGCACTTCCCAAAAATTTGATTTTCATCTCTAAATAGTTCCCACAGAAAACATGCAAGCAACATCAGAAGGTCTTTTATGGATTGTAATGGGGCCTAGCTAAGGGTAGGATATACAAAGGTACTAGGCTGAAGACCCTAGGAACAAAGAGAGCATGAACATTATTTATACTTTGAATTTAACTCAAGTTCCTTTTTCATTTTTCATTTTGCTTTGGGTGACTACAACCTTTTTATTTCTTTTTGGCATTTTTGCACTTTTAATTTTGTTTTTGTTTTTCTTTTCTTTTCTTTTCTTTTTCTTTTTTTTACATAAATTTTTTTCTCAATCCCAAACAACATATTACACCTTACAGCCACCCCAAACTTTAGTTTCTTGCACCCATTCTAAGATTACATGCTCTCCTAATCCTAAGATCGGGTTAACATGGTTTTCCAGATTTTTGGGCTTATAACATTAGGTTATCAAGAAGCAATAGGCTAATCAGGCTCAAAGGGGCTAACTAAGGAACATGCATCAGGGACGGTTATTTTAGGCTAAGTAGTTTATTTGCAAAGAAAATGCCTAAATCATATGAAGCAAACACATAATCATGCAAACCAAAAAGAGATTCAAGCAAATTCAGGAAAGTGCAACTTGAAAGTGATTTCACACAGTTAGAAACATGTTGGAGGCTCAAAACCTCACTTGGACATTTTTGCAAATTGTTTGACAGAGATTCTATCCCTAGTGTGTGCTCCCTATCACCCCAAACTTATCATAAATCATGCCATCATAATAAAATCTCAAAGTTTAGTTTTCAATCATATGGGGATCAAATTTTCAAATTTTCAAAATCTAGGGGGAAAACAGTCAACACATAACATGCAATCAATCTATGCTAAAAAATTAATCAAATCCAATAAACTTGCCAACACCAGACTCAACACAACTCCTGAGCTTCTCAAATTATTCAGGAGCTTTATTGAAAACAAAACAGAAATAAAATAAAGTAAAGGCAAAGAAAATTAAAAAGAGCAAGGTTCAGGAAAACTCATTGGGGCAACTCCACCAGGATCCCATAGCTTGTAGCATAAGGCCCACATGATAGCCAAAGGGTGGAAGCTCATTCCATGCTTCCCTAACTCGCAGCTTTGATATTGAAGTGAGCATTTGACAGTTATGGTAACTCCGCCGAGTGCGGCGGACTTCTCACTCCCCTTCGGGTCACAACTGACCTCTTTATCTACAAAGTCCCCCCAATAGAAGTGGGGCTCAACCTCTTGGACCGGCCATGGTGCAAAATCCAAAGGCTTAAACTCCATCACTGGTTCCTCAGGGGGAGGTGGCAAACAGTTAGCTGGGGTTACTGGTGCTGCTTCAACTCCTGCAAGATCTTCATCTACTGCACTAACAAAGTTATCACCTGCTATACATGCAGAGATTTCAGCACACACCACACAAAGGTTAGAGTTAGTACATATATTACAAGAAAATGAATCAGAAAAAGTTAGAATGTCTGGGAATTCTTCACACAGTGCATCCACCCCATTACTCTCAACACATTCTTCTGATTTAATTGAATCATCTACTTCCACAGGTTTTTCATCATCCTCAGGAATGGTGGAGCGGATGTCCTCCTGATCCTCCTGATCCTCCTTCTCTATGTTTCCTGAATAGTATAAAGCTGCATAACAGAATATACACAAAGCAGCACTGCCATCACAATAACAATCATTAGAATCAGGGGATTCAACACACAATTCATCATCAACAGAAATATTATCAGAATTATCATCAGAAATATTTTCAAGAATAACTTGTGCCTCTGTAGGTTCTTCAAGGGGCTGTGGAATTAGCATTGCAGCCGAGTTGGCGGTAACTTGATCAATTTGCATGGCCAACTTCTGAGATTCAGTTTCTCCCCTCTGATATTCAAGATTACTTGCCTCCATCATCCGTTGAAATTCAAGATTTTGTTGTGCCATCCGTTGATTGTTCTCTTCCATTTGTTGTAGCATTGAAGCAATCTCATCCAAGGTGCTCTGTGAAGGTTCGGAAGGTGCAGAGGTGGTCACTTGGCTAGGATAGTATGGTGGTGGCTCACTAAAATTAGGATAATACATGTATGGTTGCTCATAATAAATAGTAGGCACATAATTTCGCATATAATTATCCATGGGGCAAAATTCACAACCAGACAATGCAGAAAAAACTAATTAGCAAAGAGAAATTTTTTTTTAATTTTATTTTCTGCTAATAACAACAAACCAGAGTCCCCGGCAACGGCGCCAATTTTTGACCGCGCTGTCGCCACGCGCCAAAAAGAACGAGTGATTATTAAAATAATGTAGTATAGAGCGACAACTCGGATATCGTCTCTCAAGGACTCTTTAGTTGTTGTTATTATTAACAGAAAATCAAAAGTTAGTTTTGGGGGGTTTTGAGATTGAAATAAAATAAAGGAAACAAAATAAAAACAGAGTAAGAAAAGAGATTAACAAATAAACTAAAGACGATTAACCTACTGTTCTCGGTTTCCCACTATCATTGGTTCAAATAAATCCAAGCCCTAAGCAGATTCTAATCCCCTTTCAGTTGTAGCAACAATTAACAACGCAATCACTACTACGGATGCATGTTCCTATTCCCGAAATAACAAACGGGGTTAAGCTCTCATGAACAAACGAACATGAATGAACACACGCGAAATAACAAACGCGATTAAGTATAAGAACATGGCATCACCGAAATGAATCAATACAACACTATACATTCCTGAAATAACAAACAGAAACATATAGCATTGCATTGAAAAGAGAAAAGCATACAAAACAGGAATACAAGAACCTCAAATGTGGTAACGGAAACCAATTACAGTAGATTAATCTAGGAGACTAATTCTCCATTACAGAAATAAACATAAAAGAAAAGGAAAGAAAATAAACTACTACTACTGACTATCAAAGACTAGCCAAAACTGGCTAACTCTGACTCCAACCCTTAAGTTCTGCCTAAACAGGCTTTTATACAACTCCTGGAATCCACGTCCTCGCGAGGCGAAGCACTGCTCACGAGGCGAATAACACGAAAGGTCTGCAACTCTTGGTCTTCTCGCGAGGCGAGCATATATTCGCGAGGTGAATCTCTTCAAATTCCCAAACTGCAATGCCCGTGACCTTTCACACGGGCAAGCCGTGATCGTCTCTGACTTTTCAGGGTTGGGTGACTCACGAGGTGAATCAAGTCTTCGCGGGGCGAGACAGAATGGTTGGCAATTTCTGGAACAGTCACCTTCTGGTTCGCGAGGCGAACAGTCTTCTCGCGGGGCGAGAAACTCCAGAATTATTCCTTTTTATTTACCTGAAAACAGAAAATAGAATAAGTATTTTATTTAACTCTAATTCAACTAAATTAACCTAAAAACACTTTACAGACTCAAAATGCTGCTTAAAGACAATCGAGTCTAATTTGGGTGAAAATGATATAAAATTAGCACAAAGCCAAGGTCTTTACCAGTTATAAAACCAGTCAAACAGAGGCTCATCACTCATCTTACATGGAAAGACCAAACTCTTCTCATGACTAAGAGACGGACTAAGTCATCGGTTACCGTACACAGTTCAGGGAAGAATTCGGAAGACAGCAACAAACTAGATTAAGGGTGTTTAGAAAGACCTTCGTGCTTGTTCGAAGTCGAGACAAGCCAATCTGAATCTTCACTCTTAGAATGAGTGTCTCGTATCTAGGAAAAACTCTTCAATGTACTATTTGATCCTTTATGAATGTGTCAGTTGAAATTTTTCCTCGAGTCCCTATAGTTGTATCAAACAATCATTGTAATCAAGTTTGCGTGTGTCGGACAAACTTTTCTGAGCATGATTTGAAATCTATCAGGACTCCTAAGTTGGTTATTACTATTTCTTGAGTTATGATCCAAATGATTTCTTAGAAACAAAAGTTTGTAGATGAAACTCTTGCTAGTTACTTTTGCTTTTGGTAAATATGACCCGGTCCATTTTTGTCAGACCGATTCCCTCTAAAAACATCCTTTGACGAACGTCTTGTAGTACGTTGACTACTCTTAGAGTTAAAAACTATTCGAGGAAATTCTAATGGAAGAAGCAACTCTATTAGATTCATGTTTGTAAATGTGTATTGGCCATGCATTTTTACATCCACGAACCTAATTGAAGAATCTTTTTCCATACGGGATGGCCCTATATCTTTAAAATTGAGGAAATTGTTCTCTAAGCTTTTGTGAAAGTGAAATCAAGAAACTTCGTTTCTTGAAAATTTCTTTCTGTAATCCCCAAGACCATGCCTTATTGTAGTTCGAAAGGATTTGTCATCCTTAATCAATTTTACCCTATGTATTCTTCCAAATGTCATTGACATGTAACCTACCTCATGAGTCATGAGGATGGGTATCTAATTCACACCAGGATGTCAGAGTTAGTCGAGTACAGTGAAAGAGAGATAACTTGATACTTGAGACATTCCTTGTCAAGAAATTAGTGTCGCGATGGATTTCTTTATGAGTTTACTGAAAGACCTCCAAGAGATTCATTTTGTTTCAAGCAATTGTGGACAGGCTGATGAAGTTAACATCCTTCTTACCTGTTAGGATCCACTATGCAGTGGATAACTGATAAGCCTTTGGCTTATCTAGTTTTATAACTAGATGGACTGTGGTTTTTGTGCAAATTATTCGAGTTCAATCTCGTTTTCGCCCAAATTTGGCCTTGTTTTGTTCCTAAGTAGACTTTTACTCGTTCTAGGCATTTTTAGTAGTTTTAAGTTTATTTTGAATAGAATTACGCTTTTTGTGTCTTTTTATTGTTTCAGGTTAGAAGTGAAGCTTCGGGAGTCAAGGAAAGTCAAGAAATAGTGGAAATTACCATTCTGGAGATGCTCGCCCCGCGAGTTGATGCTCACCACGCGAGTCTGAAGATCAGCTAAGCAGCAACGTCATCAATTCTGTCTCTCCCCGCGAGAATATTCTCGCCTCGCGAATCATGAAGACCATGGAAGACAGAGACCATCACGGCCTAGCCGTGATGAATTTCACGGCTGTGACAGATTGAAGTTGGAAGACTCGCCCCGCGAATACACTCTCGCCTCGCGAGAATCCAAATTGAAAGCGCGCCAAAACTAATGTTCGCCTCGCGAAAGTGTGTTCGCCCCGCGAGCGGTCGAGAACCAGAATCCTTATTTATAGGCTGTTTCAGATCAGATTGAAAAAAAAAACCTTTGATACTCCACTTGTTTTAGATCAGTTTTAGGACGAATCCTTGTTTCTGGAGCTGCGTCTCCCTTCTCTTTTCTTTTCTTATTTTATTATGGAGATTATTGCCGATTGTTCGTTCGTCGTTACGGACATGAAGAACTAATCCCCTCGTCTAGGGGATCGGTGAAGCCACCCATGGCGGTATAGTGTTCATGTGATGTATGTTTTTCTCCCCTTTAATTCAATTCTGTTTTTCCAATTCTGATTTCATTGTGTCGATTATATGCATGCGTGATCGACTAGTTAAACGTGTTGAGGCTGATCGGCGATTCACGTTTTAGAACTTGAATTGGGATCATCGATCGAATATTGCACGAGAGTGAGTAGGAGATCGGTGCAACCATATAGGGAACAAGATTTAATAGAATTTGATGATTAGGATTATGAGACCTAGTAAGTAACTAATCCAATCTTTGAATACGTCCTATTGAGCACGACAGTGGATATAGGAGAAATTGGGGGTCCCGGTTGACATTGTAATTGAACTTAGGGAGGAATACATCATCACTTGGGTACTATGCATGATTGGGTAGGTGGATTTGAGACCCTAGATATTTTAATTCCTGATTTTTAGTTAATTAGCTTTATTTGATTAGTTAATTGAATTGCGATCTAAATCTCTCTCTCTCAACAACTTTCCTCACTTGACCAACGTATCGGATTTCCCGCGAATTAGTCGAATTGGTAGCCCAATCCCTGAGTTCGACCTCGGTAAATTCTTACCGTGTTATTTTATTACTTGCGACGACCCGTTACACTTGCCGGTGACCCAACAAGTTTTTGGCGCCGTTGCCGGGGATTGGCACATCCAATTTTCCTAATTTTTAGGAAATTTGATTGATTGGTTAAGTTGATTTTATTTTTATTTTTTTGTTATTTTTTTATTATTTCTCTCTACTTCTTTGATTCCACTTGGTCTTGCCGTGTTTTTGTATGCGAGGTACCCTTTCACAAGAGGACCTGCTATTTGATTCGGAGATCACCAAGACTGAGAAGCGCTTAAGGAAGGAAGTCAGAGAAAGAAAGAGGCTTGAAGCGATTAATCTTGAGGACATGGCCGAAGAAAATCCTCCTCCTCCTCCTCCTCCTCGTTACAAGCCTCTCTTCGAGTACGATCTACCCAGCTTGGGAGATTGTGATTCTTCTATTGTGAGGGGCAACCTGAATACAGACTCCTTCAGAGTGGAGAGATGTGTCACATTCCAGATCCGTGAGAATCAGTTTGATGGGAGTGGCAAACAAGACCCTCATAGACACATCACTCGCTTCCTTGAAGCTTGTGACTTACAGAAGACAAGAGGAGTCTCACAAGATGAGTTTCGCTTGCGGCTTTTCCCTCTCTCTCTTAGGGATGTCGCTCACGATTGGGTTGACAGCTTGGATAGGAACAGCATCAGAACTTGGGAGCAAATGGCACAAAAGTTTCTAACCAAATATTTTCCCCCTCAGAAAGCGGCACAAGCAAGAATTGCCGTCACATCCTTCAGGCAGACAGAAGATGAAACCTATAATGAGGCCTGGGAGAGGTACAACGGGCTCCTGAGAAGATGCCCTTCAGCGTTCTTTGACCCGGTCTCCAAAGTTCAGCATTTCTTTAACGGGTTGAGGGGACGCTATCAGATGAACTGTGATGCCGCAGCTGGCGGTTCTTTTTCCTACTTATCAGCTGAGGATGGATGGGCATTATTGGAGAAGATGTCATATAATGATTACAACGGTGGAAGGGAAACCTCAAGTGGAATCAGTTCTGGGACAATGGAAGCCATTCTTGAGCAAAACAGATTGTTGAAGATGCAGATCGAGTCTTTGTCTGGGAACAAGAAGGTTAATGCGATACACGAGGGAATGCCTCCGGGATGTGAAAATTGTAACGGAGATCATGACACTCGGAGCTGCCCGTTCAACTTCTCTCAGGAACATGTGGACTCATGCCACAACTTCTATGACACTATGCCCCAGAATAACTATCAGAGGAACAGACAGAATGACTACAGTCAGAATCAGAATAGGGGGTATATGAGGAGAGACCATCCGGGTTTCGCTTGGAGTAATGCTAGTGGTGGTCTAGCCGGGCAACAACAACCTCAACAGGGTCTGAGGCCAAACATTGGGATCCAGCAGCGCAATACTCAGCAGGCTCTTCCGGGGACTAATCAATTGCAACTAACAGATGGTGGAAGACAACCGTGGGAGCTGGGTTTTGAGAAGATGAATGCGGCAATAGAAAAGATGGCAATCAACACAGATAAGGTGAGCGCGACAGTTGACAAGTTGGCAACGCATACAGGGGCGTCAATTCACAATTTAGAGACGCGGATTGCTCAGCTCGCAAAGCAAATAAATGAGCGTCTCCCAGGCACTTTCCCAGGTGATACCGAGAATAACCCTAAGGCCCATTGCAATGCCATAACAACTAGAAGCGGTAGGGAGTTGGGATCTAACAAGGGTGCAACCAGTTTAGAGGAAGACAAGGCCCCGGAACAACCACATGTTGAGGAAGAGCAACCTGAGAAAGAGAAGTTGGCAAGTGACAAGGCACCAGAGCAAGGGGGAAGGCTGAAGCTTGTGGATGAAGAGTTCCGAAAGAAGAAGTGGGTTGAACCCCAAGACCTCCCGCCCTACATGAAGGTACCATATCCTGAAAGATTGAAGAAGCCTCAACAGGATAAGCAGTTCAACAAATTCCTTGATGTCTTCCGCAAACTTCAGATTAACATTCCATTTGCGGAAGCCTTGGAACAGATGCCATCATATGCCCGGTTTATGAAAAAGCTTCTCACCAAGAAGCGGAGAATAGTGGATGAGGAAACGGTTGCTTTGACCGAGGAGTGTAGTGCCATTCTTCAAAGAAAACTACCTCCAAAGTTGAAGGATCCCGGTTCTTTTTCGATACCATGCACCATTGGGGGGATGACTGTAGGGAAGGCATTATGTGATCTAGGGGCAAGCATCAACTTGATGCCCCTCTCTATGATGAAGAGGTTGGGGATCAAAGAATTCAAGGATACACGGATGTTGCTCCAACTAGCCGATCGCTCTATAAAATATCCTTATGGGGTGGTCGAAGACTTGTTAGTAAAAGTGGACAAGCTCATATTTCCGGCGGACTTTATAGTGCTTGATATGGATGAAGACGCCGAGGTCCCTCTCATATTGGTTAGGCCCTTTTTGGCCACTGGGGGTGCCTTGATAGATGTGCGACAAGGGAAACTCACTCTAAGGGTGCAAGATGATTAGGTAGTCTTCAATCTCTTTGAAGTAATGAAGCACCCTGCAGAGAGGTCGGAAGTGTATCGAGTGGATATGGTGGATCCAACTATCAAGGCAAAGGCAACTAGAGAAGCCCATGGTTCTTCACTTGCTCAAGTGTTGGTAAAATCCCATGATGATGATAGTGAGAAAAAAGGCCCTTTGGGGGATGAGGTCTATCTCGAGTGGTTGAAAGACATGGAAGCCTTACCGAGTTCCCCAAGGGATGAATGTACAAGGGAAGAGAACAACAACAAGGGCATGGAAAAAGAGGATAAAGCACCAAAGTTGAAAGGTGGCACAACCGTGGTGGTCAATGAAAAC
The DNA here is from genome assembly GCA_030762895.1 of Sophora flavescens. NCBI lineage: Eukaryota > Viridiplantae > Streptophyta > Magnoliopsida > Fabales > Fabaceae > Sophora > Sophora flavescens. The sequence continues at coordinate 131,224,641 of CM061066.1, forward strand.
AACCAGTTGATCCCAAAAGGGACCATCACGGAGTGGAAAGTATGTGCCGATTATAGAGGGCTTATGGATTTAAATGAGTTGTCCGGGATCCGCAAGCAAGCAAACCACAAAAAGCGGACTAAGGAAAGGCAGGACACACACATATTGCCTAGGGAGCTTGAGCCCGGGCAAGCGGTACTTCTTGACAACTCAAGGTTGAAACTCTTTCCGGGAAAGCTAAGATCGAGGTGGTGGGGACCATTCAAGGTCCTCCAAGTTTGTCCTCACGGAACAGTAGAGTTAGAAGGGGCCTCTGGTAACTTCAAGGTGAATGGGCAAATGATAAGGCATGACCATGGGGAATCAGTCCCAAATTACAAGCAGTTTCTTCCTCCGGAATAACCCATAGGGGTGACTTGAGTCAGGCTCGGGACGTTAAACAAGTGCTACTTGGGAGGCAACCCAAGCTAAGTATCCTTTATTTTTAGTTTCTGTCATTTTCATTTATATCACAAAAAAAAAAGAGCTTGATTCGCCATGCGAATCCACAGTGGCCGCGCGAGACAGAAGCCCTGAATCTCAGAGGCTTGCTTTCATTTCTGTCTCGCGTCGCGAGGTATACTTTCGCCTCGCAATTCTGGGCATCATCATCTGTTGGAATTCCAGATTCGCCTCGCGAGATACTACTCGCCTCGCTATTCTGGAAAGTGTGAATAACAATTTTCCAGATTCGCCTCGCGAGTGACCTCTCGCCTCGCGAATATGCACTTAAGGTTTTAATTTTCAGGAGTTCTTCCAGGATGCTATGCAACAGAAGGGAGCCCGTGAGATCAATTGGACGAGGATACAACCATAGAAACCTGATCAGGGAGTACCCTCTCCTTTCCTCACTCTTGTTTTTGTTTTTGTTTTTGTTTTTGTTTGTCACTCTTGAATAATTTGAGAAGATCAAGAGTTTGTGTATGAATAGTGTGTCGGCAAGCTTGTTGGATTTCAATTAAATTGAGCATAGATTGATTGCATGAATTATATTGACCATCGATGGTTTCCCCCTAGGTTCTGAAATTAGAAAAATTGATCCCCATGTGAAAAATTGAAAATTGAACTTTGAGAATTTTATTGTGATTACTTGATTTATGATAAGTTTGGGGTAAGGGGGTGCACACACTAGGAATTGTATCTCGGTCAAACAATTTGTAAAATGTCCAGGTGAGGATTTGAGCCTCCAACTTTGTTTTTGATTGTGTGAATCACTATTAAGTTGCTTTCCCGAATTTGCTTGAATCTCTTCATGGTTTGCATGTTTATATGTTGCATCAAATGATTTAGGCAATTTTCTTTGAATAACTACTTGGCCTAAAAAGAACCATCCCTAATGCATGTTCCCTAGTTAGCCCCATTGAGCCTAATTAGCCTATTGTTTCTTGATGACCATATATTATAAGCCGAAAATCTGAAAAACCATGTTAACCAAATCTTAGGATTAGGAGAGCATGGAAGCTTAGCAAGAGAAGGGTTATGAGAAACTAAGTTTGGGGTGGCTACAAGGTGATATGTCATTTTGGGTTGAGAAAAATAAAAATAAAGGTTGAAACCCAATGCAGTAAAAATAAATAAATAAATAAATAAAAATAAAAACAAATTGCCAAAGGAAAAGGGGCAAAACAGAGAAAATAGCAAGGAAAAGGATGTAGTCACCCGAGGCAAAAAGAAAAATGGAAAAAGGAATTTGAGTAGAATATGTGTCAAGTGCTCATGCTCTCTTAGTTCCTAGGGACTTAAGCCTAGTATCCTTGAATATCCTACCCTCGGTCAGGCCCCATTACAACCTTTATAAGACCTTCTGATGTTGCGTGCATGTTTTCGTGGGAACCATTTTTGAGATGAAAATCAAATTCATGGGAAGTGCTCTTGATATGTGAAATTGAGTGAAAAGTTGATAGCCTAGACGAATTTGAGCGAATGAGTGAATTTTACATACCCTTGTGAGGAAGGCAATTGTTTGAAATTGGTGATCTTCCTTCTGTGTGTGACTTTGATCCTCAACTTAGATTAATGATTGCATGAATAATGAAGTTCTCAATTGTTTAAAGTAAATGAATGTGGGGATTACATTGATGTAAGGGGGGAAATCATTGGAGAAAAACTGTTTTGAGTGCATGAAATTTGTGCGAAATCGATTGATTCCTTTAGGCTTGCCAAGTCTTGAGTCGTTTTTGAGTTTTAGCTTGCTTGGGGACAAGCAAGGTTTAAGTTTGGGGTGTTTTGATAAGCCTTTGGCTTATCTAGTTTTATAACTAGATGGACTGTGGTTTTTGTGCAAATTATTCGAGTTCAATCTCGTTTTACCCAAATTTGGCCTTGTTTTGTTCCTAAGTAGACTTTTACTCGTTCTAGGCATTTTTAGTAGTTTTTAGTTTATTTTGAATAGAATTACGCTTTTTGTGACTTTTTATTGTTTCAGGTTAGAAGTGAAGCTTCGGGAGTCAAGGAAAGTCAAGAAATAGTGGAAATTGCCATTCTGGAGATGCTCGCCTCACGAGTTGATGCTCGCCACGCGAGTCTGAAGATCAGCTAAGCAGCAACGTCATCAATTCTGTCTCGTCCCGCGAGAATATTCTCGCCTCGCGAATCATGAAGACCCTGGAAGACAGAGACCATCACGGCCTAGCCGTGATGAATTTCACGGCTGTGACAGATTGAAGTTGGAAGGCTCGCCCCCAGAATACACTCTCGCCTCGCGAGAATCCAAATTGAAAGCGCGCCAAAACTAATATTCGCCTCGCGAAAGTGTGTTCGCCCCGCGAGCGGCCGAGAACCAGAATCCTTATTTATAGGCTGTTTCAGATCAGATTGAAAAAAAAACTTTGATACTCCACTTGTTTTTTATCAGTTTTAGGACGAATCCTTGTTTCTGGAGCTGCGTCTCCCTTCTCTTTTCTTTTCTTATTTTATTATGGAGATTATTGCCGATTGTTCGTTCGTCGTTACGGACATGAGGAACTAATCCCCTCGTCTAGGGGATCGATGAAGCCACCCATGGCGGTATAGTGTTCATGTGATGTATGTTTTTCTCCCCTTTAATTCAATTCTTGTTTTCCAATACTGATTTCATTGTGTCGATTATATGCATGCGTGATCGACTAGTTAAACGTGTTGAGGCTGATCGGCGATTCGCGTTTTAGAACTTGAATTGGGATCATCGATCGAATACTGCACGAGAGTGAGTAGGAGATCGGTGCAACCGTATAGGGAACAAGATTTAATAGAATTTGATGATTAGGATTATGAGACCTAGTAAGTAATTAATCCAATCTTCGAATACGTCCTATTGAGCACGACAGTGGATATAGGAGAAATTGGGGGTCCCGGTTGACATTGTAATTGAACTTAGGGAGGAATACATAATCACTTGGGTACTATGCATGATTGGGTAGGTGGATTTGAGACCCTAGATATTTTAATTCCTGATTTTTTATACCTTAGCATTATTTGATTTGTTATTTGAATTGCGATCTTAATCTCTCTCTCTCAACCACTTTCCTCACTTGACCAAACGTATCTGATTTCCCGCGGATTAGTTGAATTGGTAGCCCAATCCCTGAGTTCGACCTCGGTAATTTCTTACCGTGTTATTTTATTACTTGCGACGACCCGGTACACTTGTCGGTGACTCAACAATAAGTTAACCGAAAATAGGTATCAGAGGACTGATAAGACTTCACGGAATATCTTCAAATTTTGCTTTAAAGTGCAGACCTGAAGTCTATCAATGTCGTCGTGAAAATCCGATCTAAGTGTTGAAGACCAAGTTTAGAATTGAGTTCAACGGATCACCCCAACTCGAGGCAACGATTGAGAAAAACGATCTGATCTTTCGGAAGTTGGTTGGGGAGTGAGTGTAGTATCTAATTAGGATCATCCCTTTAGTAGGATAGACAAGAAATGATGGGAATTTTGTTGAGGTATAGTTGTGGCTAATAAGATGTGAATCTTTAATATCAATAACAGCAAGTGAGGTCATTATTATAACTCAAATGTTGATCGAGGCAGAATACTGTTATAGGAATCTAGGGTAATGATCAATATCCATGGTTAAGATTGATTTTATGAGTTTGAAGATTTATAGAGAAATGTCTATATTAGTTTCCCTAAGCTGAACAGGAGCAGTAAAGAGGAGTTCTTGAGTAAAACTAAGTTGTTAGAGCATTTCAAGATTTATTATTTTAGATGATTCAAACCGAAGTGATTCCTTTTTGGTTATAGTTGCATGAAGGAGTGTAATCATGTTCTTTATGATTGAAATGTATGATTATGATATAACTTTGGAGTGGTAGAATATGTTCAAAGGAAACTAAGACTACGATGTTTTGATTGGAGACTTGAGGTATGTGATTTTGATAGAATCTGGAAAAAGTAGATTATGTTCAGAGGGGCTAAGACTGCAGATGTATACCTTGAGTAGTAAGTCGATGCATGTTGGAGTGAAGTTAGTTTTATATTGGTAATGACTATGGGAGTTAGATGTGTGGAAGGTAGTTTTTCTAATGGACTAGTGATTGAGAATAGAAGTGATTAAGTTTTGATTTTGATTTTCATGAGGAAGGAACTAAGAATTCAACGTCATGAATAGTGGATATAATCTAGTGGTCGAAACTTTCTAGGATGAAAAGAGAACGACATAGGGATGAATTATGTTAGGGAGTAGCAATAAGACAAATGAGGCGACTGAAAATACAACATAGAATTTTGGATAGGAACTGATGTGTATCTTTGTAATAGAAGTGGGAATCTTAGTTTAAAACTTGGTATTAACAGTAGTAGTTCAAGATGTCAAATGCAATTTTTTATAATGGATTAGTATTAAAGGAAGAGGAGATTAAGTTTTAATATTTGTGTGTGGGAGATTAAATTAAAATTGTTAAGGAGCGTGAACTTCGTTATTAAGTTACGATTGTCACCTGAGGAAGAATTAGATGTAGGAAACCCTAAGACTAAGAGTTTCCGTCAAGTTTGGAGTCACGAAATTTCGAGGACGAAATTTATTTTTAGTAGGGTAGTAATGTAACATCTCCTTTTCTAGATTAGTGAATGAGGAAAGTATTAAGCATATTTGACGGCTTAATCATGTACCTTAGGTGTTAGTTAACTTGTGTCTCAAGTTTGAGGAGAATCGGAGTTGAAACGAGTCTGAACACAAACAAATGCGAAAGCAAGAGATTAATTGGTCAAATAATTAATTGAGAGTTGGGTAATTAAATTAGGTTGGGCTTGAGTATAATATGCTTTTGAGAGTAGCCTAAAATAATTTAGAAAAATATTCCAACAGTAGGTTACGCTGGATGAGGTGAATTAAAACACTCGAGCGTGTCGGGAGGGCAACATATGCG